>CAHIKZ030000780.1:2515000-2542500 GCA_903632075.3 Acanthosepion pharaonis | reverse complement strand
ACAAAAGAATTCTCCTATTACTATATTTGTACAAAAACGCACAACCTTAAAATTTAAAATTCAAACTCAGCGTTGTGACCGCACGTTCCAAAACAATAACACATTTCTCATAGCATTTTTTCGGATTACATCTATATTTTCGTTGTCCTCTTATTACCGAGAAGGAAAAAAAACAAGAACAAATCTATTTCCATACCTGAGGATGTCTGTAGGAACAGACGAAAGCTTGTAAAAACTAAAAAGATTTTATGCAACTGGAATTTATAAACAGGGATCATATCATTCATATACAGGTTCGGGGTTAGTGTATCTTATTGAAATTGTTTGGGAAGATGTATTCTCGCCATTTAAATCATTAACCTCTATATTTGTTTTTTGTATGAATGATTCATGTAATATATATATATATATATATATATATATATATATATATATATATATATAAAAATTAACTGATTTAAAATATGTTTTTTCGCTACACAGTAATAACCATGTTTCAAAAATGGAAGCTAAAAGCTTCAAATTTAATTTTGTAATTAAATTAAAAATATTAGTCTCATTTCATCCTCAAGCGGATTTAAGGTACTGGACGATTTATTTCGCCCTGTTTGGAGGTTTCTGGAGCTTTCTTCTTTTTTTTTTATTTTTTTTCCTCGAATGCCAATATATATATATATATATATATATATATATATATATATATATATATATTTACTAATTTAAAATATGGTTCATCGCTACACAGGAATTACTATGTTTCAAAAGCAGAAACTAAAAACTTCAAATTTAATTATAGAATTGAATTAAAATCACTAGTACTGTTTCATTTTCAAGCGAATTTTGGAATAACTTATTTTGAAATTTACTGAGTAAACTTGGAATAACTTATTTTGAATTTTGAACAAGCCACATCATGGCGGCGGGAAATTGGACATGCCATGTCAGGACTGGCTACATTATAGAGACTTCTTTTGAATTTGTCAAGAATCTCAAGATATATATCCAGAGCACTAGCTCTAATATGTCAGCAATGTTCAATGCACGGACGATGATAAAAATTGCTTGTATAAATAGTGTGACATTTGGGGGAGGAGGAGAGGTGTTGGAAGATTGTGTAGCAGCGATCGCACAATATTTATTAAACCCCATAAAACTGAAAGGATTGTGTCGCTGTTTTATTTATCAAGCTCGGAATTGGCATAAAAGTGAATGTCTCGCAAGATGAACTCTATGCTCAAGTACTGAATACCTGAAAAACGAAAATCTTTCCTTGTTTTCGTAAACGCCCGGGGTTGAAAGTACGCTGAGTTGACTTGAACTGCAGTCTGTTACATTAAGATGTGGATATTTCTACCGGAGGGAATGCAGTACTCGATTCTATTGTCCGTTTCAAGAGGAGAGACATTATGTCTGTCATGCTATTATCCACAGTGTACGAAGAAGAAAAGCACAAATATTTTCACGGGCCTCGCTAAAATCAATAATTTACGTTCTTTGTACTGCCGTCTGCAGCTGTTTCAAGATCTGACCTGCATCATGGCGTTCACTATGGCTATTTTATGATGAACATAATGGATTCTGATGCAATTTCTGCGCACGCGCAATACATACACGTCCGTTTGGACCATATCGGGAGGATAGGAGATTGTTTACCTTTTTTATTTACTTCAAAATGTTCAAGTTTATGTTACTGTCTCAAATGATTAAGACGCACACACACACACACACACACACACACATATATATATATATAAAAGTGATCATTGAAGTCAACACTTAGAGACGGCAGGCTGTTTCATGCTAGACGCAATCGTCAGGACGGCGTCTTGCATGAAACAGCCTGTCGCCTCTGAGTGTTGACTTCAATGTTCACTTTTACATACACACATATATATATATATATATATATATATATATATATATATAGTGATTTTCGAAGCGTAGCTTACATGCGCCATAAGGCCGAAAGTATGGGACACCCAGTGAGGATCGAACTCACTATTTAGTTGCAACAGTTTTAGCAATACAAGCTTGTGTAGATTGTGTGTATGTTTCTAGAGTTATAGTAATGTTTTATTTTTCGAACACAGCACATTTTGGCCGTGTTCGCAATTAATATCTTTGAGTATTGACGCTTTCTTTTTTTATTATTAAGGCTTCCATTATTTTTAATTTTTAATGTTCTCTTTTATATTTATATTTACATACGCTCTATCTCTGATATATACACTTTATCCCATAAATATAGCACACCTTAAAACTATATATATATAAGAGAAACCCGGATATAAGAGAAACCCGGATATAAGAGAGATTTTCTCTGGTCCCAAATTAGAGCCTGTGTTAATGTATATAAAATAGACCAAACCCGGATATAAGAGAAACCCGGATATAAGATACTTCTTCTCCGGTCCCGACAACTCTCTTATATCCGGGTTAAACTATATATATATATAAAATTAGGAGAAGCTACCTTGCTTTCGGTCAATTGATTACTTAACGCTTTATTTAAAAAACAAATGAACGCTATATTATTTAAAAATAAATGAATAAGCGCACGACGTGAGGTGCGGTAGAAAAGGAGGGAGAAAAGGAGGAAGAGAAAAGCATGTCCCTTTGAAATGTATCAGGTTTGGGTGTTAAATGAAATATACATACTACCTTTTCATCCCGGTTCATATGAACACAAAAGGAACTCTTTTAGTATGCAACGGGCCGTTCTCTCATTGAAAAGGTTGCAGATATTGTTATGATTGTTGTTGGGTGTGGCTGTATATATGAATGTCCATCCGGTGGTTGAAAGGTCAGTCAAAATATGTAGAGGACACAAAGTGTCATGATTCAGTGTTTGGCAAAAAGTAAGCGAGTAATATGAACATAAAATGGATCATATACATACGAATTTATCAAATGTACTAGTCATTACACAGAAATAAATTCGACCAAAAATTTGATCTAAAATCATCGAAAGTGAAAGTAATTAACCCAGAAGGAAACTTCTCGAGAGTGCTGCCATCGAATCATATAAAAATATAAACCTACGCATAGGTTTTTTCCCAATCTCACCTTTCCTGAAAGAATTACTAGTTTTCCAAGTTAGCATGCACGACCACAAATATGCTGAAAAATCAAAAGAAAATGGTTATATCCATCACCTGATGATCTGAAGATGTACAACACACGCATCCAGCTCACATTATAAAAATCTTTCTCACAATGTAAACATTATTTGTTATCATTAACATTATCTATTTATTCATGATAAAAAAAAATACTTGAATATTACACGCTTACACTTTGCCACATTTAGAATTATGACTTTGTATCCTTCACGTGTTTTGATTGACCTTTCAACCGTCTGATGAACATTCGTTTACGTTCTTAAATTTAAAAGCGTTGATAAACCAATGCCATTTTCTCTTTTGTTTATAAACTCGTGCAGCAAAATAAATTCTACATTGACTTGGTAAAGTCCCTCAGAGTACGAAACACATCGACTAAGAAGAGTTTTTATTCACGTCTCTTTTCATTCATTTTGTTCCTTTATAGACACACTTTGTCTAAAAGGAATTTACACACACATACACACAAACACACACACACATATATATATATACACACACACACGCACACACATATATATATATATATATACACACACACATATATATATATATATAATTATTTATTTAAATATAATTATATTTATGCTCTACTTTTGTATCGAACACTATTTTTAAAAAATAATAACTAAAATACTAAGGAACTTTGGATTATTTACCTAACCAGTTCCTTCCTATTTTCTATATATTTTCACACACACACACACACACACACACACACACACACACACACACACACACACACACACACACACACACATATATATATATATATATATATATATATATATATATATATATACAGTGGGGTTGAATAAGTGATCGTACATCAAACAAATGCTTGTTATTCTCACTTATGGCGAATGAAAACCTCGAATAACAATGTTATATATGTATTTTGAGGCATAGAATGAGAATCTGCAATTTAAATTTAGAAATTCATCGATAAGTGATAGTTATGCAAATTTTTATATTTGGAATAGTGGAAAAAGTGTTCGTACATTATCAATTCTTGCATTATAATACGGTAGCTTTTGGTTGTACTTCAAAGTAGAAGATTCTAAACTCTTCTCGAATATTCTCAGTAAGTCTATTGCAACATTCAATCCAAAATTGGATCATTCTGCAGTCACTGTTTACTGATAACGGTTCTAATAATGGCTAGACGTAAGGAAATGCCTTGTGCTCAAAAAGAACTAATTTTAAGATATGGAACAATAGAAAAAGTTACAGAAACACCAACAGTGACATGAACATACCTTTTTTCAACAATTGGTTCATTTATTGCAAGATTTAAAAGACGTAATACTGTGAAGAACAAAGGCAGACCCAATGCTCCCAGGAAGATCTCTCCCAGATTACGAAGAAAGTTGATGCGACAGGTCCAAAATAACCCAATGGCCATCAGAGAAGACCTTCAGAAGGATCTGAGTTTGTCAGGAGTTAACGTAACTAGGCAAACGATTAGTAATGAAATACACAGAGACGGTATAAAATCGCGCTCCCCAGGAAATACACCACTAATTCTGAAACGGCATAGAGATGCCAGGTTGAAATTTACGACAGAGCATAAAGATAAGGAAAATTCTTATTGGGAAAGAGTTCTTTGGACAGATGAAAGTAAAATTGAGTTGTTCGGTTGCAATTCCCTGAATCATGTATGGAGGAAAGACGGCGAAGCATACGCACCCAAGAAACCCATACCAACTGTCAAATTTGGTGGGGGTAGTATCATGGTTTGTGGCTGCTTTTCGATGCGAGGTGTTGGCAAACTAGCAATTATAGACGGTAGAATGAATACAGAAAAATATCAACAAATCCGAAGCGAAAATTTATCGCTTTTTGTAGAGAATCTTCCTCCTGATTGGATCTTCCAGTAGGACAATGATCGCAAGCATACTGCTAAGAGTACGAAGAATTGGTTTGCTAATAACGTTAAAATCTTACAATGGCCCAGTCAGTCACCGGATTAGAATCCAATAGAGAATTTATGGCGGTTTTTGAAAAATAAGATCCGTGATAGAGGTCCAACAAACAGCAAAAACCTGAAGATAATTACTCAGGGAGAATGGAACAAAATACTTACTAAAGTAAGAGAATCGTTAATTAAAGACGACATGAAGAGATTGGTTGCTGTTGAATTTAATAAAGGCTTTGCTACAAAATATTAAAGGGAGAAAACATGTTTTTGTTCTGCTGTACGATCTTTTTTTAAACCCCTAAAAATTTAAATATTGCTATATTTTTATAACCAGGGAATATTATTTAGTTTCATATGAAGACATTTTTAGTATGCAATCTGATACAGTAGATATATTCCCGTTTTGTTAATTTAATATGTTACAAATAAAAATATGAAATATTTTCATGTACGATCACTTATTCAAACCCAATATATATATATATATATATATATATATATATATATATATATATATATGTATATATATATATATATATATATATATATATATATATATATATGTGTGTGTGTGTGTGTGTGTGTATGTATGTATATATATTGAGAATATAGAAAATTTCAGAGCAGATAACATTAGAAAGATTTTAGAGTATCATGAAAATAAGTGGATACAACGTCTAAAAACACAATATCCAGCCGGGCTAAACCATAAATTTAACAATGTAGATAGTATTAATATATAATCCTACAAATCAAAAGCCTACCCACATTTCTCACCCACAAAGACAGACATGATTACGGAGGTGTGGAGACCTCACACTTATACACACCCACACAACATACACACACTTACACATCATACTCACTCACCCCTAATTAGCCAAATAATAACACACACCCACAGCAATACACACGCTTACACATATCATACTCACTCCCTCCCTAAGAACCAAATGACACACACACACACACACACACACACACACACACACACACACACACACACACACACACACACACACACACACACTTAACAGATACACATCCTCTCTTCAGGAACCAATAAAACTGTCAAACTGACCAAAGGAATGCAGAGCATCATGGATGCATCCAGTTCTTATCTCAAATAACAACTTAAAAGAGACTGTTTGACCAACACAAGGAATGTTAAAAGATTCATGTTAAAAAGATAAAAAAAAACCCCAAAACAAAAAAACAAATGAAAACTACAGACAAAATTTCATTTTCTCCATCAAGACATTCATTTCTGTAGTTCACTGCTACCAGCAAGCAGAATTTTTTTTCTCCTGATGATGGCCATGTTGGCCGAAACTAGTCGCGAAATCAAAATGAAATAATAATAATAAAAACGAAAGAATATTAATCTACAACCCAGTGTGCTTGAAGATTTTAATTTTTTAATATTTTTTGTTGTTCACCATATATATATATATATATATATATATATATATATATATATATATATATATATATATATATATATATTCTGTGGAATGTCAGCCCTGCACAGCATAAGTAACTATCATAACATCGCTTTAATTTCGCTCTCCGAGACTCATTCATTACATTGCTTCTTATGTTCAGATGTCACAAACATCTACTTCGAGTTAAAGACAATATTGTACAAAAAGTTTTAGAATTGCCCGTCATGAGTAGAAATCTGCAATGTAGGTAATTTTTTTTTTTTGCTGTATATTTTAATTTCACGTAAATTTCTGACACATCCACACATCTGCTTTCACATTAACAGGAATCGCCATTTCTTGATTATGCTAGCAGGATTATGGAGGAAGTTTCTGGAAAGATGGAATCATGCAGCTGAGAACCGACCATTTACTAAATCCCGTGTGGATACACAGCATATTCCTTTTTCTTAGATGAATAAATGAAACAAACAAAAAAATATTATCCAAAAAATCTCATCAAAATCTAAACAATATTCATTATAAAAAAAAATCATGAATATTACTCGAGATTTATCGCTCGAAAATACAGCAATTGTACCTTCTTGATTATCTACTCGCTTACTATTTGCCAGAAATTTAGTTTGTGACCTCCATATATTTTGACTGATCTTTCATCCACTTGATGAACATTGATGAACATTCTCAAATTTGAAAGCCTCGTTAAACCTATCATTTCGGAATTCGTCGGATATGGGATATGGATATATCTATTGATGTATGGGATATGGATATATCTATGGATATATGGATATAACTATGGGATATATATATAATGGACTCTCTCGTCGGTTTCGACGTATGAGGATCTGCCAGCTTATTGATTCAGTTATGAAAGTTTATGCGCTAATCTTGTGGCATTTAAGACCCGCTAGTGATTTACAAAGGAGGCCACAAATGGAGCAAGTGTGAGGATTGTGAGATGAGATCACTGTTAGATTGGTTGACCTTTTAGATCTTGCTCTCGCTTCTTGAAGATGATTCAGACAAGCAGATTAAAAAATTGCTGAGTCCACTAAAACACGTTGATCTCCATTGCCTGCTGACAAGTTGCTTTTCAGCTTGTCTTTGTATCTTAGCCATTGGCGTCCTACATTCCCGTAGCCCTGATCTAACTGGCTGTACATTAGGATCTTGGGTATCCTGTCATCAGACATTCTCAAGACATGACCAGTCCAGCGTAACTGAGACTGTATGATAAAAGTCTGGATTCCTCAAATATTACACCTATTAAACACGTCTACGTTAGATGTCCTATCTTGAAGCTTAACTCCACAGATTGCACGCAGACAGCTTTTATGGAAAACATCTAGCTTGCGTATATGGTACCTGTATGGAGTCATGGACTCCATACAGGTACCATATACGCCAGCTATATATATATATATATATATATATATATATATATATATATATAAAGAAATATAGTCTTAAGCTGTGCTATATTTATGGAATAAAGTGCTCAATATCAGAGATAGAGCGTGTGTAAATATAAAAGTGAACATAGAAGTCAACACTAGAGGCGACAGTCTGTTTCATGCTATATGCAATCGTCAGGCCTGACGATTGCATACAGCATGAAACAGACCTATATAAAAAGGTGAAATGCTGTAAAAGCCTAGACATAAATTTACTTTGGACGATCAAGCGATCATTCTAGTCAAATCTTGCATTATCACAATGTGGGATATTTAATAACAAAATAAAAAATATAAACAAAAAGAAACTAACAGAAATTGGATAAACTGTTTATTCAATCATCTTAAAAAAATTGTCACACGAAAATCTTTTCCACGTTACATATATATATATATGTGTGTGTGTGTGTGTGTGTGTGTGTGTGTGTGTGTGTGTGCTTAAATGAACGCAATCGTCAGGCCTAAATCGTGAAATAGATTTATCGCCGCTGCGTGTTGACCTCAATATGCACTTTGGGTCAGTTGGGCACCGTCTGTGTGAAAAAGAGAACACTGACGCAGTTCATCCCGTCGGAAATTTGGAAGCGGCATTCTGTACTGCTTGGAATTTGGACCGGAAACTCCAATACAAACATTTAAGAGTGTTTGGGTGTCAATCTGAGGACAGTGTAGAGGATTCGAAACGATCTGGATGACTCTGATGGTGATTATAAAGGTGTTTGGAGTGATATCTAGCGATGATGATATTATGCTTCCAGTCATTTTCCTACAATGCCTCAGACTCAATACGGAGGCATACATCAATTTCCTTGAATAGGTAATGCTACGCTGGATCAAGAGGGTCGCTGGTGGAAGACCCTGTGTCTTGCAATAGGACTCTGCACCATGTCACTCAATCAGGAGAACCAAATCATTAGCTGTCAGACAATTTCTGCGACCATATCTCCCCTTACATCTGACCACCTAACTTCCAAGACTGCACCCCCCTTGATTATTATGTGTGGGCCGTAGTTGAGCGAGTAACACTATAGATGAACCGAAAGTAAGAATTATGGTTGCCTTTGCCTACTTAATAAAGGAGACATTCCAGAAGAGTTGCAAAAGATTCCGAAGTCGGCAGGATGCCGTCGTTGAAGCAATTGGTGGTTTCATTGAATAAATTTACTTTTTAGTATTTCAAGATATTTCAGGATATTTTTGTATAATTTTCGTAAATATATGTGTTAAAATGAGATACCAATGCTATTTTTAATTTTGCGTAATTTTGACGACAATTTATCCATCGCACCATATATATCTATCTATTTTGATATATATATATATATATATATATATATATATATAAGAAATAGAACAAGTAGGAAATGTCGGATTCCGATCCATATTTGATCTGCATTTGTGTGTTAAATATCAAATGCAGATCAAATATTGAATCAGAATCCACTACACACACACACACACACACACACATATATATATATATATATATATATATATATATATATATATATATATATATATGTGTGTGTGTTTGTGTGTTTGTGTGTGTGCACGCGCGTACAATCTCCAACAGATAATGATTCAAAGAGATAGAACCAAAAGTGTGAAAACAAATGAAGAATTATGGGAAGTCGCAGAAGTAGAAAAGAAAATGAAGAAGATTTTAAAAAAGGAGAAATAGAAAAAGAAGTACTACCTATTACTATAACGTTGCCAGAGTCTAAATGGCGTTCTATATACAAATTTCTTGCTTCGCAAAAGGAAGTTGGAAATTTGGTGATCGAATAAGTAATTCTGTTTGCCGAAATTCCTCGAACATTTGGGCCTCAGATTCTTTGTATATAAAGAAATTAAAGCAGGATGAAGAAGAAGGAGACAAGTGCAATCAATTCACAAAATGGAATGACGAATAAAAGACAAAAAAAAAATACTGTCAAGTAGGAACGCGTTTGAAATGGAAGAAAACTTGTAAAACAAATAGGAAAGAAACCAACAGAAACAGAAAGACAAAAAGAATCGCAATTCTATGAAGAATAGAAGTTGAACTACGAAAAAAATGATATCACTGCTGTTTCTCGTTTATTGCCTGTCGTTCCCCGTTGTGTTCTTCTATAAGGTATTTAATCGAAGACACGGGGAAGTGACAGCTATTTAATAATGAAAATAACAATGATAATAAAAATGGTGTAAAACTTTCAATATGGGAGACAAAAGTAAAAGAGTAAACCAGTATACATTTCGAAAATAAACTTTAGCACACTGAAATATTTATCACGTTCAAAGAAGGAATGACATAAAAAAAAGGAATGGAATTTAAAATGAGTAAAAATCATGACCGTTTTTGTAGATATAAGCGACGGAGTTGATAATTTTTCGTGAAATTTATAACTATTTCATGGAGAGCGACAGGTTTGTTTGCAAGGAAAAGAGAAATTGAATGATTAAATAAAGAACTTAAACATCAGTGTGTGAAAACTCTATCTATCTATCTATCTATCTATCTATCTATCTATCTATCTATCTATCGTCACATCCATCTTAATATCTATTTCAGTCTGCTCGTATCTATCTATCTATCTATCTATCTATCTATCTATCTATCTATCTATCTATCTATCTATCGTCAGTGCCATCTTAATATCTATTTCAGTCTGCTCGTATCTATCTATCTATCTATCTATCTATCTATCTATCTATCTATCTATCTATCTATCGTCACATCCATCTTAATATCTATTTCAGTCTGCTCGTATCTATCTATCTATCTATCTATCTATCTATCTATCTATCTATCGTCAGTGCCATCTTAATATCTATTTCAGTCTGCTCGTATCTATCTATCTATCTATCTATCTATCTATCTATCTATCTATCTATCTATCTATCTATCGTCATAGCCATCTTATATCTATTTCAGTCTGCTCGTATCTATCTATCTATCTATCTATCTATCTATCTATCTATCTATCTATCTATCTGTCTCGTCATAGCCATCTTAATATCTATCTCAGTCTGCTCGTATCTATCTATCTATCTATCTATCTATCTATCTATCTATCTATCTATCTATCTATCTATGTCTCGTCATAGCCATCTTAATATCTATTTCAGTCTGCTCGCATCTATCTATCTATCTATCTATCTATCTATCTATCTATCTATCTATCTATCGTCATAGCCATCTTAATATCTATTTCAGTCTGCTCGTATCTATCTATCTATCCATCTATCTATCTATCTATGTCTCGTCATAGCCATCTTAATATTTATTTCAGTCTGCTCGTATCTATCTATCTATCTATATATCTATCGTCATAGCCATCTTAATATCTATTTCAGTCTGCTCGTATCTATCTATCTATCTATCTATCGATCTATCTATCTATCTATCTATCTATCTATCTATCTATCTATCTATCTATCTCGTCATAGCCATCTTTATATCTATCTCAGTCTGCTCGCATCTATCTATCTATCTATCTATCTATCTATCTATCTATCTATCTATCTATCTATGTCTCGTCATAGCCATCTTAATATCTATTTCAGTCTGCTCGTATCTATCTATCTATCTATCTATCTATCTATCTATCTATCTATCTCTCGTCATAGCCATATTAATATCTATTTCAGTCTGCTCGTATCTATCTATCTATCTATCTATCTATCTATATCTCGTCATAGCCATATTAATATCTATTTCAGTCTGCTTGTATCTATCTATCTATCTATCTATCTATCTATCTATATATATATATATATATATATATATATATATATATATATATGTATGTATATATACCGCTGGGGGCTGGTGCCCGATGTGATATAACAGAGCTATTAAATAGATATAAATATGTATATAATATTCTTAGCAGTCCAAATAAAATATCTGGTTTGCGCAGTTCCTATATTAGACAGGCATTACGGTTTGTACATATATATATATATATATATATATATATATATATATATATATATATATATATATTATTCAGTTGCATGGATATGAGTTTGTAACCTGGGTTTCACGCTTTTGCGATCATCAGACAAATTCTCAAAAGCGTGAAATCCAGGGTCTCACACTCATACCCATGCAACTGATATTGAGCACTTTCCAATAAGTACCGTACAAATATAAAATATATATATATATATATATATATAAGCTTTTATGGTATTAAAACCTATATTTACACTTTCATTTTGTTTGTTTTACGGCATATCATCAACAATGGTTTATTTAATGTCAACGTTTTTTATTGCTGGTAATATTCTTTGCCCAAAATATTGCTGGTTATACTTTTTCCTTCAAAAATGCATTGCTGGTAAAATTTCCTTCAAAAATGCATTGCTGGTAAAATTTCCTTCAAAAATGCATTGCTGGTAAAATTTCCTTCAAAAATGCATTGCTGGTAAAATTTCCTTCAAAAATGCATTGCTGGTAATAATTTTTACTCAAAAATTAATTGCTGATATCGAAACCCATTTTTACAGTTTCATGGTGTTTTGACCCCAGTTTCGGGGTTAAGTATTTGCCCATAGCTGGGGCACCCTAATAGGTGCTACCACCCGGGGTCGGGGTGGACATGGGAACACCAGAAATTAAGAGGTGATTTCACGCTCCTCAAAACCTCCTGATCAGAGGACGTAGTTTATGGTCTTACCCAGGACGTCAAATAACCGCAAATTTTTGAACAATTGCACTTACATGAACACATACTCATGTGTGTATCCGTGTGTGCGTGTGTAATTGTCGATATGCATATAGAAATATATCTACATAGACTCCCATTCACTCATATACACACACGCATCCACACACATACACGCATCCACACACACACACGCACACACACATACATCTCTCTATGTATATATATATATATATATATATATATATATATATATATATATATATATATATAAGAATGAACAGTAACGTCTCCGCGTTCAAAATAAAACATCGTGATTTCCAACCTGATCAGATGTTTAAAAAGGTTTTTTCTTTTGACGTTGAAACAAAATGTACAATTTTGTAGTGGGTATGTGCATGTTCTAATGTAACACTGCATAAGATATATATATATATATATATATATATATATATATATATATATATATAGTGTATGTAATTGTATGGAGATGTAAGGTTTTATGTATATATGTTTATGTGCACGTATGTTTATGTCCGTATGTATATATATGTGTGTAAATGTATATATATGTAGGAGTGTATGTGTTTATGTGTTTATGTATGTATGTGTGTGTGTATTTATGTATGTATATGTATACATATATGCCTGTGTATGTGTATGTATGTATGTGTATGTATAAATATATATATGTATGTGTATACGAATATATATATCTATATTTGTGTATATGTATACATGGGTATATGTGTGTATGTGTCTACACGCCTATATGTACGTGTATATGTTATTGTGTATGTGTGTATACGCATGTGTTTTTGAACATAGGAATATAGGTCCTTGCTAGATTAGGTAATCGTTATATTTATTTTTTATATGTTTATATTTGATTTGTAACCTGTAGTCGATATTAATTTTGTCAAAGTTTCTTAATTACACAGCGGCCCTTTCAGTAAATGCTCTTCAGTTTTAGTTTCCCCCGCATCATCCCTTTCCCCCACCCCTTTTTCTTTTCTTCTCCCTCCCTCTTCTTCTGATTTTTAAGATTAGATCGTCTATTGTGTGTGTATGTCATCACAAAATGTATCCTTTCCGGTTACATCTTTAATGTATTAGACATCCGACAACATTCATATTTCTCTCACTTAAACCGTCTTTGACTCACCTCACTAAAACTTCTCTCTGTTAAATTTTAATCCACCACCTTCTCTTGTCTGTTACCCCTCTCTATAGCTCTAACATTCGTCCGACACTCTCATACTTACACTCTCTCTAAATTTTATTTTTTATTTCCGGAGTTGTTTTTTTCTTTTTTCCGTTTTTTTTTTTTTTAATTTGTAGGTCTGATGAATTGGATCGTATTTACGATTCCAATAGAATAAATTATGACGATGGAATATTAGTGTTTAAGCCTTTTTATTATATATATATATATATATATATATATATATAATTATGTATGAATATTTCTCTTTCAAATTCGTCATTCCTCATGAAGGAGAATCGAAACCTGCCTGAATTTTTAAGTTCTTCCCTAAATATATCTAGATTAAGTCACCTTTTAAGGCCCTTAACAGTTACTCGTGAGGCAATGGTGAAATTGTTCTTTGTTTTTGTATACTACACAAGTTTTCGATTTCGATTTGTTCGAATATGAAAAAAAAAAAAAAAAAGAAACTTGGGATCGTTTTCTTTGCTCGCATTCCTCAGCTGCTGGCACCGTCATCGGTGACTTTTTTTTTTACTGGGCTTCGTTCCAATTTTCCGACAGGCGACATCCGAGGCTGTTTCCAATAATGGTCTATTGCCACCAAGTTGGAATCGATAAAAGGGAGACGATGAAGAAATCGCTTTCTCCCTTTTTCATGTTCCATAAAATGCAAAATCGAACGTGTTCAATTTTGTCTAGCAAATTACGGTATCGACTCAATTTGCGAAATATCTATTTATCTATTTGCATCCCCCCATCACCTCCCCATCAATACACACATTTACATATACTCAATCCGCGCATATATATACCCTACATGCCTACATATATATATATATATATATATATATATATATATATATATATATATACACAAAATTGTGTTAGTAATTACCTCTGTAGTAGAGAGCACACAGAGAAAACACGCATAATATATATATATATATATATATATATATATATATATATATATATATATATATATATATATATATATATGTATGTATGTATGTATATATATATATATATATTATTTTAGGTGAAAGATATGAGAAAGTAGAAAAAGTTTTTTGTGTGATGCGTTTCGTCATTTAAGACTTAATCGGACTAAATTTGTTTAGGTTGATGCAACGACGCATGCGCATGAACGAGCCGCACTGGGAATTTTAAATTTAAAGATATTTTTTTATATATTCGTTTTTCGCCTCTCATCTAGCCGATTATACGAAAAATTTTCTACCTTTTCATACATCTTTCCCCTGAAATTTTTCGTGATATATAAAAATTTATATATCATTGTCCCATATATATATATATATATATATATATATATATATATATATATAGGGTGCGATGAATAAATTGTCGTCTAAATGACGCAAAACTATAAATTACACTGACATCTCATTTTAACAGATATTTTTTTTTTTTATCAAAATTACCCCAAAATATCTTGAAATACTAAAAAGTAAATTTATTTAATAAAATCGGCATCAGCTTCAATCAAAACCTCCAGACGACTTCGGAATCTCCTGCAACTCTTCTTCCTGCCAGCATTCACCGACCAATAAGTAATTGGTCGGTGAATGTTGCCCGAATTCTTGCCTTCAGTTCAACTTTTGTGTTACAAGGAGTTTTCTTGGTCTCTCGCGCATCTACGATTCTCACATTCAAGGGGGGTTGCAGTTTGAGGAGTTAGGTGGCCATAAGTAAAGGGTGATGTGGTCGCGGAAATTCTATGTCAGCCATGATTGGATTCTCCTGCTTTTGGTTCAGAGATGTTGCCAGACAGAGGGTCTTGCAGCAGCCATCCACTAGACCAGGGGTCGGCAACTCATTCGACCCCACGGGCCGGATCGTTCTATAATGACGGGTCGCGGGCCTGACGAAGGCCATTAATGAAAAATTAAGGAAAATTACATATGCAGACCCCTGTCAACCTAAATATTTAAAACCATAATGAAAATAAACATTGAGAAATCAGAAAAAACAAAAGAAAATCTAAAATTAAAAAACACCTAACAAAAATTACTTTTCCTCAAGGAACGTCAAAATACTTCAAATTGAAAAAAATCAACCGAAGTGAAATGGATGAAATTATGACGTGTAGGTTTGAAACTGTCATCGAAAAT
This sequence comes from Acanthosepion pharaonis, assembly GCA_903632075.3. Classification (NCBI taxonomy): domain Eukaryota; kingdom Metazoa; phylum Mollusca; class Cephalopoda; order Sepiida; family Sepiidae; genus Acanthosepion; species Acanthosepion pharaonis. The sequence continues at coordinate 2,526,558 of CAHIKZ030000780.1, read as the reverse complement.
TGTTCCACAAACGAACCACACACACACACACACACACACACACACACACACACACACACACACACACACATCAAACAAAAACGAAGCACATATACCCATACATACGAGTACAAATAGTTGCAAACATATACACTTACGTACGTACATATGCGGTATCATCCACACATTCATGAGGCATGTCTGTATAATGCGCGTATGTTTAACTATCTTTATGTTTCTTTATGTCAGTCCCTCCCTGGCCTCTTTCGCTTTATCGCTCCTTTCGCTTCTGTTATCTTTTAATGTAGCCAAGGGTCATAACAAATATGTATCCATTATTTGACATTAAACGCAGGCAACGCAACTTGGTAAAATAAGTATCATGAAAGATAACTGGCAGATAGTCTAATATTTTTAGTGCACTGAGATGTGTAGACATTCTATGGAAAATGACATATAACAAATTTCATTTGAAGGTCGTCTCTCATGTTAAAAATAGAGTCATTGGTAATCAGGCTCGCGGGCCGGCCAAAATGCCTTCGCGGGCCGGATCCGGCCCGCGGGCCGTAGGTTGCCGACCCTTGCTCTAGACCCAGGGCAGCAATACCACCTCAAGGCACGCGTTGTAGGCCTCTGTGTTGGGTCTGAGTCCATGTGGAGGTATAATGTCGACATCACAAGTGATCATTGCTAGCACTATGATGTTGACTGAATATATCATGTAACCCTTTCTGAATCCTCTTCACTGTCCTCAGATTGACACCCAAACCCACTGAAATGTTCGTATTGGAGCTTCTGGCGTGAATGCCAAACAGTACAGCATGCCGTTTCCAAATTTCTGGTGGAGTGAATTGCATCATGGTACTCTTTTTCTCACGGACGGTGCCCAACTGTCCCTATTATACGATGCAGTGGGCAAAATCAAAAACAAACAACGCACATGCGCGATATTAAAAATATAAAGGCGACAATTTATTGTTCGCGACTTGTATTATATATAGGGGTAACAATATTTCTTTTATACATGTTTCAGTGTATATGAATGACAAGAAAGATTAAGTTTTTGTTCAATCTTTTTAATGTCCTTACAGTTTTCCTTTTGTGGGCATTAACAGAGTGTAGAAACCATCCATAGTCATTATTGTCTCAAGATACTCCGCTTCATCCATTAGACTTTTTCAAGGGGTTATGTTTCAGTATATTTTCTGTGTTTATGTTGTTAGTTCTGATCTAACTTCAAAATCATTCATGTTGCATATTCATCTATCTATCTATCTATCTATCTATCTATCTATCTATCTATCTATCTATCTATCTATCTATCTATCTAAACAACTAACCAGTTGAATGGCTGACAGAATGAGTACAAAAGGTTTGATATGTGGTTAAAGGTTACTTAGATCAACAGGATAGGAAGTTGTGAAGATGCCTGATCGTGGAACATAAAAGAATCCCCGCGTATATTTGATAATAAAATCATACAAATATATTCAGGTTTACTCTAATCTGTACTCTATCTCAATCTGTTAATCTATCTATCTATCTATCTATCTATCTATCTATCTATCTATCTATCTATCTGTTCATTATCTATCTATCTCAATCTGTTAATTTTTATGTTGAACTAGCGAAGATGCAACCATCACTTCTATTCCAACATTTTTCATTTCTCGCACTTATCACCTGTGAAAAGCCCTTTTGATTTCTTGCTTCCTTGCCATCTGCACACTTCAAAAAATTGAAATGCAATGTCAATCGACAACTTTCTATATTCGTTGGCTCTGTTCCTTTCCTCACTTCTCCTCACTAAAGTCTCCTTATTCTCTTTCAATCTTTATGTAACAGCCTGTGTCCTAGTGGAATTATCGCCTTGGTTGGGGTGAAATGATTAAAAAAATTATCTATCTATCTATGTATGTCTGTTCATTATCTATCTATCTATCTATCTATCTATCTATCTATCTATCTATCTATCTCAGTCTGTTCATTATCTATCTATCTATATATCTATCTATCTATTTTAAAATGCTTATTCTACTTGAGAAGCGTGTCAGATTCAATTGTTAAGACGTAATCAAATATATTTTATTTATTTTCTCGGTGATCTTCGTGTCACTTCTTCGAGATGTTTTTACTTCTTTCGGTGAAAATGTCCTAAACATATCACATCTAACTTCGTCTGTAAGTATTCGCAGGTGTAGCTTATTAGTTTAGCGGCTAATGGATCTGAGCGTTTTAAGGTTCCACCTCCAAATTGAATTGTTATTGTATAGAAAAGAAAAAAAAATCGTAGAATTTTAACAAGTCTTGTAAACTCAATTTTGTCGGAGAAAGTAAAAAAAAAAAAAAAAAAAAAAAAAAAAAAACTAAAAAACGAAAAGGTTTTACGAGAAATCAAACCTCTAAAAATGTTTTCTTTTTTTTTTTTTTTTACTTTGCGGCTCAGTCTATATATAAACCTTAATTATTCGTGTATAATACACATGTACGCTGTGTACCCCCATTTCGGGTTCGGAAATTCTGGAGAAATGTCTATCGTGTATAATAAGCACTGGTATTTTAGGATTTCTCGAAGTGACATTTAACCTATTTTTTTTTACAAATCTTTATTCGCTTTGTATCGACTGATATGTTTTTTTCTAAGCATTTCACCCCAAGCAAGGCGGGAAGCCACTAGGACGCAAGGGGTTACAGAAGATTTGGAGCAAGATCAGATAGGAGTGATAGAGGAAAGGATGAGGAGAAGGATAGTGGATAGATCAAGACAACTGGAGATGTCGATTGACATTACATTTGAATAGTTAAAGATTATAGCTCTCAGGGAAACTGGAATAGAGAAGGGAGTTCCACAGGCGAGACGTGCGAGATATGAAGCTACTGGTGTAGAAGAGACGGCTACATTTAATAGTTTCCACAGTGGAAGGGTGAGAGCGGGATGCCAGCCTCGTAGGGCGCTTGAATTCCTGAAGTTTGGGAACCAGCGAATGCAGCTCCTCGGAACAATTACCATGAAAGTATTTGTAGAACAGACAGAGGGATGCGACGGCGCGTCTGTGAGAGAGCGACTGTAGACGAGATGCCAGAACAGGGCCAATTATATTGCATATCGGTCACTGGATCTTATAAAGAACCCCGAGGCAAACAGAAGGGGTTCCATACCATATATGGCAGCAATACTCCATACAAGGGCGAATTGTTTGTTTGTAGATTTGAAGTATCGATTCCGGGGAGAAAAAATTCCTGGCGCGGCACAGGGAGCCAACTTTCCTTGCGGTAGACGAAGCAATTGACTCAATGTATTTGTTCCATCTCAGGTCAGCCGTCAATGTGAGACCGAGCAACCGCAGAGAGGTGATCTCGAGAAGTTGAGCGTCAGACATTCTAATGGGGGGCAGGGAAGGATCTCTGTGGTGATTAATTAATAGAGAGCTGTTTTGTGTGTCGGCAATAATGGAATGGCACATTTCCAGGAAGCAGTTCTATTAAGACAGGTAATCTATTCTGCTTATTTTCTTTTTAATCTGAGAATGGAAACAAATCACTTTATATACCAGGTGTAACAGCAAAATTGTCTAAATCGTGTAACAGCATGGGAAAATGTTCAATATCTAAAAAAAAAATAACACTAAACTAATTAAGTTTCTTTTTAACCAGCTTTTCAGAGAAGACATTTAGCCATCTTGACACCATTTGTCTTAAGAATCACTGAAAACCCCTTTGGGTTATTCAGACAGAAAGTGAGCAGGTTTTGTGTCAGTCCCACCATATCTTCCCAAATGAGCAATGGTGAGAGGAAAAAACCTTTTTCACTCAGGCCTGTAGTAATGGTACCAACATTCATACTCTGGCTTCCATCTTCAAAGTTTATTCAAGAACCATCAATGGAACGGTGAATAAGTTTAAAATAGTATGAGAATTAACGAGGAAAACTTGATCAGAAGGTCACAACTGCAATACGGAACATTATTTCAACTTAGTGCTAAATACATTCTTATTGCTTAAAGTAGAGTCCAATAGTGTTATAAAAACCATTCCGATTTCCAGTAAGATATAATTAATTATTTTTAAGATAAAAGGGTTCAAAGCTTATTCTAACAATTGAACAATTTTGCTGTTACACAATTTGGACTATTTTGCTGTTACACCCGGTATAAAAAAGAATTAAGCCATTTTAATAATTTCATAGGAAACATTTATTTATTAAATATATAATTTTATATTTCCAGATTGAAATTCTGTTCTCGTCATATTTCTCTTCCGAAATATGATGCCATTTTACTCTAGTGTCATCAACTATGTTATGGTTTTTTATCCACATTCGAACTGAATTGCAGCCGTTCACAAAAACCAATGGAAGAATTCATGACTAGAAGGTTTGCCACCATTTTAACTTCAAGACGATTTCTTCTGTCAGAATAAATTATGTTCATCACAGAAAACACTCTTTTAGACAAGGCAGAACTTTCGGCAATGGTATTAATTATATTTTTAGATCATGGGATAGTTTTGAGTATAGGTTTATGCTAAATTCTTGTTGCGTTTTCAACGTAAACACGGAAATCATTAAGAGAGATCTCATGGCGAAATACTTTAAAGAAGTCCGGTAACTTCTTTTCAACAAGGAACTACAGCTTCTTCTATGTTCCAAGAATATGGATTCACAATATTAACTAATTCATGAATTTTATAACATGTTATGAGATTTATTACTTAGTGGGCGTGGGTCTATTAGAGTAGAGTAACTCACATTTTACATAGACCATCGGCTATTAATATATAAGATTATTTTCGGATAATCCAAAAACCGGTTTGCTAAGCTTTTATAATTTTAAGAATCGGTTTTGTGCGAACCTGTAGGATGTCACTACTGTGTATAGGTAACGTAACGCTTATTGATACAGACTGCAAAGTAGGCGAGTTCAAGTTTCTGCTATGTCTGATAGATTCACTTCGTATTAATACCCTTGAGAAATGCTTGTATCTATATCTCTACTCCCACCTATGGGTTAAATTACTGGATAGCCTGTACTCTCTAACCTTATCTCAGTCTAGAAAAACGACAACTTCTATTTACAACCGGAGCTTCTTCTTCTATGTACCACGTTGATTCAGGCCGTTGGCTATCAAGGCTCTCCGCGATTTCCTTTCTTTGTAGCTCTAAATAAATTCTATCTTTTTGTCATCCCCCTAAGCCTGTTGTACCATCCATTTACACAGAATCGCAAGATAGGTTATGCGTAGTTTCCCTCTGTGCCTCTTGCTTTACATCTGCCCTGTGTGTGTCATATTTTCCACGCAGTATTTTCTCATTATGTGCCATAGAAATTTCAACTGTCGCTTCCTGATGTTATGTATGCGTTCTTTTTGTTTTCATTTTCTCTAAAACCTCGTTGTTGCTCACATGTTCTTTCCATAGTATCCTCAGCATCCTTCTGTAGAACCACACTTTCTGTTGCTTCAAGTCTCTTCTTCATCTGTCAGGAAAAATTAATAGATTACCTTTATTAAGATGTCGATTCGCAAATATTAAAACAAAAGAGTATGTGGAAATCTATAATCGAATGCCTCCTGGGTCGACATGTCATTAAAAATCGACAACAGATAAGAAATTATTTAATTTATATTATATATTAAATGACAAAGCTTCTAGACTTTAAAAGTTATTTTAGTGGATACTCGGATTTGAGTAGCGTTCAGTTTATTCGTTAAACAATATATTTATTTATCTGTTTATATTTCTGAGATGAGCTATTATGTACACTATTTACATTATTCGGACTATTGTCCTCATCTTTGTCGCCATATTTATTACAAAGTTTCGGCCGTTGTACGCTCCGGTCTTCTTCAGTTGGTTGAAATGTTGAACTGAACCCTTTATTTCGCTCACTGGGGTAGACTGTTCTAGTTTCGCCTTAAGCTGGTATTGGACTCATATTCTTTGGGTCCTGTCAATAGATCTAACCAACGCCTTTACCCACTGTGCCATGTGTCCTTAAGGCGGTGGAGTACTTGGAGAGGGTAATTAACAGAAGATAACTGATAACAGACATCCATTAGACATGGCATGTGGAACTAATTTGAGTTTTTGCCGTTTGGATAACACCGTTTGTGTAATATTTATGAGTCTCGCGAGATATATTGTTTTTTGGGTGGATTATAATTGTAAATAAATATTTAATTGCACTATAATCTAATCTTGAATTTGAATTTGTACTCAAACTTACATGTAAGAATAATAATTATTAGAAATTCTATTTCTAATTTTAATTACATAATTTTCGTTAAAAACAGAGGCTGTTAGTAAAATATGTTTAAAGATAAAGGTGGTAACATTTATTTTTGCTAAAAAATTGTTAGTGATTAATTATGAAAAATTAATAAAATAAAAAGATTTTTAGTGATAAAATGATAATAAAAGTAAAATAGATAAAAACTAATACTAATACTAACCGCCCAGACATTGTTATTAGATACAGCAAACAAAAAAATTGCCTCCTTATTGATATGGCAGTCCCTGCAGACTGCAATGTATCTTTGAAGATCTTCAAAAAGCTATCAAAATACAAGGACCTTGAAATCGAAATCTCAAAAAGGTGGCACATGGGAACTTCAACAATCCCACTTGCAGTTGGAGCCCTCGGATTGGTTGGAAAATATTCTAGTAGACTCATTGAAGGGATCCCTGGAAGCCCATGCTTTAAAGAAATATAAAACATTTTTCTCATGAGTACAGCCCACACCTTACGAAGGGCTTTATATTTTTTTTTAATTGGTCAGTGAAAAATGTCATGATGCCATTTCTAACCTTAGATCTCTGGGCGGGACCCGGAAAGAAATGTGTACACACCAGAAATCAAATAATAATAATAATAATAATAAAGATAATATTGATAATAGTAAGACCAACTATAAGAAAAAAATAAGAATGAAAATGAAAATAAAAATAATGGTTATATAGAAAAATAGTAAAAGAGGGTAACAATAAAAATAATAACGACACTATCAAAATCAGTATCTGTTGTGTCCGAGACTGGGAAAACTATATTGATCTAGGTCAACGTGCTTGAGTAGGAATTTACTTTTTGTGTAAGTAGGTACTCATTAACTCGCTTTTTTTTGTTTAATATATTGGAATTACTCATATTTTTTAGGATCATTAACTTCTCAGAAAGACATAAAGTACATTTATCGCCTTTCCTGTTAAAAGCATTAGCTTTCGTTACGTACTCCCAGGTGATAGTTTCTGTTCACGCTTTTTATTTTCCAGAAAAAAAAATTAGAGTGGGTAGTACTGTTACTATATTTAATATTGCCTAATGTCATTTGATGATGACAGAAGCGTGATTTTCAATGGTTTTCAGTCGAACTCACATAAAACCTGACATCGTCATCCTGTTTGATGTTAACTTTATAAACTAATGCCATCTTCATACATATACTGCTTAATGGGCAGGATTTTTTTTTTTTGCAGTGGTATTCTTTAGTTGTGGGGATATTTTTGATTTGTAGGTTGATAAATTGTTTGTTTAGAATAACATTTTTGTGCTGTGATATATATTGGGCTATGTTTTTAGCACAACTGTAGCTAGCTTTGACGTTGTTTTTATTGAAAAACTTTTTTAGCTTTGGGGAATGATTGAAGTGCTTATGGATTAAATTCAGAAAAAAATTCTTCCGATATTAGTTTTGACATTGTTGCTGCAGGGTGGGTTAAACCATATGATATTGCGTTTGTGGCGCTTAGGCTTGTTGACATCAATATTGTTATTGTCCAAGAACTCAAGGTTTGTATGATGGTTACTTTGTTCTAGGGCTTCTATATATTTGCCTTTATATTTGTTAAGAATATCCTTATTACTAGAGAAACCTAAATTGGACCGATTCATGTAAATTGTTTAGTATTATAGGATGAAGGGTTGGATTGTTTGCTGATATATCTATGGTTGTATAAATCTTTACTATATGGTTTAGAAAGTCCATTAGATAGGTCCAAGGTTGCATCTAGGAAGTTGGTCAATTTAGCGTTGTTGGTGGTGGTAATATTCAGACGGTGGTCGTCTAAGAATTTGATTAGGGTTTCTTTTTAATTGGTCAGTTTTTTTGTGCACTTGTTTTACGCAGGAGTATTTTCCTGTCGTCTCTGTAGAGACTGGTGTTAATAAGTTGTAGATTCTGTCTGCCTTTTGGTTTGTTATCGAAATCCTTTTATGGGTTTGGAGATATACCACCATAACCACATATATTCTGAAACCAGGTTACTTGGATAAGTATATTACATTTTGATCAAAGGGGTCCCCGGAGGCACATAACCTAACTGAAAAAATTTCCCTTTGATTTAAATTAAATTTAAATTTGAACAGGGGAATGACTCCTATCCAGAAGGAGAAAACCAGAAGATGGAGGTCACATCGGTAAGATCGTTGAGTAATACTGAAATGCATGAATTGTCTCCATAAGTTATAACAATGATTTAAAATCAAGCATCCTTTTCTTACAAAAGAAAATGTGTGACCCGCAGTAAGGCACGATGAAATTCGGCTATTATATATATATATATATATATATATATATATATATATACAAATAAGAGAAAGAACAGATGAGGTAAAATTCCGCTGTTCGTAACATTTACATATAAAAAAAGTGGTCAATACAAAGTAGAGCAATATATTATTTTTATTTTTATTATAAAGATTATAACAAAAACATTTTGAAATCGCTACATAATAGCTTTCATGTTTCGGCACTTTGTTGTACTTCTTCAGGTGTTGGTAAGTAACTGGTGATTGAATGATTTTTAAGAAATTTCAAAAGCAAAATGTTACCTCTTTTCCGAAAGATAAAGGGAGGTGGGGAATTGAAAATAAACTTGTGGGATTGTCCTGATCAACCAATTACAAATCAGATCTACGCTAAATAGAAAATTAAGCTCAGAGGGTAGAGGTAGGGGAGTTATTTTTTCATGACATGATAAACCGGAACATTGACAATTACGGAAACAAGTAAGCAACACATGTATGATGACAAATTTGAGATGTTCAATTTTTTAAAGGACGCCAAGGGGATGGTTAGGGTGATAATCAGACGTAAAATTAATATCAACAGAATTTTTCTTTTACATTTCAGATACATGATGCTTCTTAAAGGATTCTACAGATAAAATTAAAATATGGAACACCTATATAAGATATTAAAAATACTATGTGGAACGGCAATATGTAGCAATACTAAAACTGAATAAACAAAATAAGATAATTGCTCGTAGAGGGTGAACCGTTATTTACTTATAAATTATAGCCATAAAAATTGTACAATCAGATTTTAAAAATTTAACTATATTGTAAGGTAAATTGTGTTGGCAATTTACAGTTAATTCCCTTCTTTTAATAGATATTTTTGTCTGCAAATCGGATAATTTTTAATTTTTCATGTAATCATAAGAAGCAAGGTTCATTTAAAGATTTACCTGTTCTATCTTCCTTTAGTATTTTCCATTTTACCGTAGAGGGATTTGTTAACTTTTTTAAGTTCCAAAAATATTTAGAAAAAGGACGTCATATTTTTATAAGCGCTATTGGTGAAAGATAATATTTGTTGATATCACCTAGTTTTAAAAGAATCCTCCGTACTCCTAATATAAAAAATTTTAACTGTTGGATTTTCTATAGTAGAAATAGTACTCAGGTAAATAAGAATGTCAGTTTGACATGGGTTTTGCAATGGGCATTGGTTAGAATTTCTACAATTAAACTTTGTTGGTATTATCGGCGTTTATTTTAATGATTATTATTACACAAATTTTTGTATTGGTTTATATTTCATTATTATGTTTTTTAATTATTTTTCAAGATTATCAGTCTGGCTATAGCTTAGTTTTAGTGTATTTCTGGGTAAGTGTTTATCAATTGAATGGAGAAAATTCTTCCATAACTTAGTACTGACCATTTAGGGTTGTGTACCAAATGTATTCCTGTTTTTTTTTTATTCCTACGATCGCTGTTGTTATGCTTTATATATTTGATGTCATGCACGTATGGCCACTATTTTTAAGGCAGTGTTGTAAACTTCACTATACTTGTAAAAGAAATTTCCACTGGAAGTGTTATTGCTAATCCTATATTCTGTAGAAGAAGATATGCGTTTGATTACGGATGGAGGGTGGTTAGAATTCAGGTGGGTCTATAATTGATTGGCATTTGTTTTCATGTAGGGTTGGAATTCATTATTAACTAGGTCTAATGTAACATCATTAAAACTTGAAAGTTTACAGTGGATTAATACTACAGACGTCATAAATTGGCTCAATGGTATAAAAGATAAAAAAAATAATCGGCAATATGTTGTGCCTGAAGAGTCATAATATAGCCCCGAAAAGTGAAAGCTATTGTGTAGCGATTTCGACATGTTTTTGTTATAATCTTTCAGAATATATATATATATATATATATATATATATATATATATATATATATATATATATATTCTTTTAAAAATATGATTCCATCGTTACATAAGAGTTCTCATGTTTTCAAAAACAGGAGCGAAAAACTTCAATTTAATTATAAAAATTAAATTGAGTTAAAGTATCAAGCTCTGTTTCAATCTTCAAGCGAATTTTTTTGGGGAATAGAGCTTGATACTTTAACTCAATTTAATTTTCATAATTAATTTGAAGTTTTAGCTCCTGTTTTTGAAACATGAGAACTCTTATGTAGTGATGGAATCATACTTTTTAAAAAAATAATTATAATTTAGGCTCTACATTTGTATTGAGCATTGTTTTTTTTTAAATAAATACAAAAATACAAAAGAACTTCGGATTATTAATCAAACGTGTTCTTTCCTATTTGCACACACACATACACACACACACACACACACACAAATATATATATATATATATATATAAGTGGTAGAATGTATGTGCATTTTTATAGGTTGAGTTTTCTTTGTTGCAAGACAAAACACGTTTAGGAAGACCTCTTTGATGGAAAGATTTTAGGAGGTACTACTTCGAGAGAATATATTTGATACCTTTACTTAATGATCCACAACGTTTACTTTTACAGAGATGTTGCTCTTGCAAGTGATTGCTGTGGACGCATGCGTGGAATCGGATGCCATAGAGTGCATAACTTAATCCAACGTGGACCGGGGAAGGAATTACTTCCTAATGAATCCAAATCAATATGAATCAGTCCATTAATTAATCCACTAATGCTTGTTGTGATAGAGGAAGACTTAATGTCGCTTCCCCTACTGACATCTAAATTAACATCCGAGCTAACTTTGCAGGACTGAAGAAAATAGATGCCAGTTATACCGAAGCATGAGGAGCGTGAGCAACTCAATGATGGCTGATGTTTTGGTGATGAAATTTAGCAGTTGAAGCAAATTTGTTTGGAAGAAATAAACCAGATAAAAATAGAGACGATTTTTCTGTTTCTCATGAGTTTGCATGATTCAAGCTTCCAGGGAATACGCATATCTTATATATTTGAGGAAATTAAATCTTTCACTTTGAAAAAGAATATCAGCCAATGACAAAAAAAAAAAAAAAAAAGAATGCCGAGGTGGCA
>CAHIKZ030000780.1:2475000-2512500 GCA_903632075.3 Acanthosepion pharaonis | reverse complement strand
AGCATACATTCATTCAAACATGTCTAATTGAATAATACAGACATCTTGTCTACTTATTTTTTTTTACTAATCCTTTCCAGTTGTCTGATCAGTTTCGATGTTAGGATAAAACTCATCAAGGAAGGCGCCTTAGTTTTGTTTGTTTTTTTAACCCGAGTAGTTTCGACCTTTTCCAAGATCATCTTCAGGGGTAAATTACAAAGACAAACTTATTGGAACTGCGATGAAATCTGCATTCCATTATGACAGTGATTTTAAAAACACGCGCGAACACACTCTTATAGTTTTTAGAATTTTAAAATTTATCCGTTGTAGTTATAGAATCTTTTACACATCAAGCGTTTCAATATAAGGCAGCTGTCCGTGAATTGGTAGAAATGTAAAAAAAACAAAAAAAAAAAAAAAGATAGTATTAAATGTTATATGCACTTTAAGATGTTGTTGCTATATATTCGTAATGAAATGTGTTCAGTGTTGTTTGGTTGATTTTAATAGAGAGGGCTACAAGTATTTGAAGAATTATTACGAATACAGCAACAACATATCAAAATGCATATAAACATAATTAAAACACTAAACTAATTGAGTTTCTTTTTTCCAGGTTTTCAGATAAAACGTTTAGCCATCTTGACACCATTTGAAAGAATCACTGAAAAACCCTTTGAGTTATTTTGCTAGAAAAAGAACAGGTTAAAATCAATTTAAGTCAGTTCCAGTGAATATTGTTGCCACATCTGGTCTGACGCTTCTACCCTGCATTTAGAGATTCTTGTGTAAATCCAAAGAAGAAACTGCAACGTTATTGGTCCTGACCTGGCATCTCGGCTTAAGTCACTTTCCCAACGCCGTAACGAAACTTTTTTGTGCTTTTCTATGAATATTTTCATGTTAATTGTACTGATAAACTTCACTCTTTGATATCTAGGCTTTAGGAATTTAAGTACAATACTAGATTGGCGGAAAGATCTGATCTTTTCTCAGTTGAAATGGCTAGATCTAACCGAAAATTCCATGCTAAGTGTTTATTCTCTCGCACTTTTCGCTTCCTGAACTCTGTTCCGACTTCGTGCTTCCCCAATTTTAATCTTCAAAAATTTAAGTGCAATGTCAATCGTTATTTACTGTTTTCTTAATCCTTTTTTTTCATTTGTGGTTCTCTTTCTTTAATAATGATTTTTTTTTTCTCTATTTCTCTTACACTCAACAATCACTTGCGTCTTAGGGACTTTGTTACTTTGCTTGGGGTGAAATATCAATTTTTGATCTTGTTTCCCCGTCTTCAAAGTTTCTTGGAACTGTTCATTCTTCAAGGGGTCTGTTTTTTGAATAAGTCTATTTTCAATTTGTTTCAATTTTTTGTGTCTTGTTTAATCCATTGTGTACAAGAGCACGTTCATGAATTCCGTATATATATCGAGGCACGGTGGAGATAGCGGCTTGGATTGAGGAATCAGGTTTCGTTCCACTCGGGTCCATTATATTCACTTGCGTGTTAATATCCTAAGCGTGCGGGCGGGCGGGGGCAGGCTTCCGGTCTTCGCCTTCGTTCGCCGTCGCCGGACGCGCGTCGTGCGCCTCGGCCGAGCTGCCGCCGTAAAACTAATGTCCGCCGCCGTGAGACGCGTAATATCCTTGGGAACGATATGAAACTTCTTCTTCTCCATCCTCCCAAGTTATGGGTAAATAGATCTGGGTTCTATAGCCTGGGATGGCAGCTGTTCTAGGAGAAGGACAACTCTAAATTTAAAACCTGCAGAGAGTCGCTTTTTGAGGGTGCGTGTGGCACACGATGCACAAGGTTTCTGTATTCGGTTCTTCCAAATATTGTGGTTTGGTTCTGAACAAAGCTTTCCCTACTCTAGTGAAATAATATCTGCGGTAGTCGGTTCCTAGGAACTGAGTTGCTTGACCCTCATAGGTCGAAAACCGACCAGAGAGTCGAATATATACATACATATATATATATATATATATATATATATATATATATATATATATATATATATATATACCTAAGTATATAATTGGTATATACGGAATGAATTCCAATAACCAACAATTACTATTCTTAAAAGAGTGCTCAATACCAAGTAGAGCAGATATAATTATTTTTTAAAAAAAAATTATAACATAAGTATGTTATAAAATCACTACAAAAAAATTTCAACATCATCACTTGATAAGACACAGAGTGTGTTGAAACAAAATGGCTATTTTTGTAGTGATTTTATAACATACTTATGTTATAATTTTTTTTATAAAAATAATTATATATATATATATATATATATATATATATATATATATTATATATATTATGTAATTTACCCACGCACGCATGGAAACTCCCAGCTATAAATAGGAGCAGTTACTGCCTTTTAGGAGAGGGGAGCTTCCAGCAGTCAGCTTTGACAATCGGATATAAGATTCTTGCTGTAACGCGCTAGTTTGTATGTTTGTATTACTGTTTCTGTTAATATATTTGTTTAACTCAATTCCTCTCTTCTGTCTTTATTTCTGGACCTAACACTGTCACAACACTCACTCTCTCTCTCTCTCTCTCACACACACACACACATATATATATATATATGTACGTGTGTGTGTGTGTGTGTGTGTGTGTGTTGGAGAGACATGTTTCACACAGTCAAATAAATATATATTCTAGTGAGTGACTGCATGTGTACATGCGGAATCATAATGAAACTCTTCTTAACTATTTTTGTATGTAATTTTGTCTTCACATCTCCAAAGATAATCAAATGTACCAGACACAAATTGCACAACAATAGAAAAGGAAAACAAAACTGCAGTAACTTATTGCCCAATTCAATGTCTTTCCCAACACACACACACACACACACACACACACACACACACACACATATATATATATATATATATATATATATATATATATATATATAGAATAAATTTTGAGGGGATTTAGAAAAATCATATATAGTAATTCATCGCTCGTGAGATGTGGCTCTTGGGGCACTGTTACGAGGTTATCCGTATACTTGGATAAGTATCGATGCGGAACTGAGTGAATAGCAGCGATATCGAGTCTAGTTCGTGTCTTCTTCGTCACCGAAGCCCGTGGTACAATTAATATGACGTTTGCGTTGTATCGAAACGGTCTGTATGCGCACTGATGATGTGTCCCGAATAGGAAGAAACGGTCGTCTAGTGCTTTCTGCATTCCGTTGAAGATTATTCTGGGCTCGATGAATTACTACATATATATATATATATATATATATATATATATATTATATATATATATATATACTAGACTCGTTTCGAAAAACCCTCGAATTTTTTGATTTGCTAATAATCAAATCAATCTCGAGGGAAAAAAGGTTTTAAAAAAAGAAAGAGCTACAAACATGAACTTCTGCCGACAAAAATCGCACAGATGCAGGTCTGAAGCCCAAAGAAAAACCCCGATACGAGTAAACAACTAACTAACAAAAGAGCTCAATACAACCGTAGAGCAGACCTAGATACACCTAGTGAGCCAGACAAACCTACCTAGGTTTCACCTAAACGGATCGTCAGGGAAAGTAAGGCTAACGAGGCAAAGAGAAACGCATATTTATAGGCGACAGCTAAAATCATACCACGTGACCAAAGAACCACAAACACACATATATATATACACGGTATTATCCAGGTCTTGTCTTATCCCTTTCTTTTATCATGCCATTATTCTAATCTTAATCCATTTCCGCTTCCAGTTAGCTAATCTCTCCGTTACAAGAGGTGCTAAAATTCAATATTTCCTTACGATTGAATTTTCACTCTGGTTACATCCTTTAGAGATAAAATTCTCTTCTTACGACTGTCAACTAATACGTATTGTTCTGGTGCGAACAATACCGTTCTTTTTGTCTTCAGTTCTCATAGTTTCTCAATAAAGCACTTGATTCCGACTACCATTTTAATAACTTGCATACACAAAACAATAACTACATATTCACTATTTATGAAATGTTTATTATGATTAGCTTTATTTCAGAACAAGGTCAAATAAAAAAGGGGTGATCACAATAGCAAGAAGATTGTTTTGCGTCAGTTTTTCTGCTGAGCAAAACCTTATTTTCAAATTCAGCGATCGAATTACTGACTTTTATTACAATCAGTACTAAATTATTTATAAACACCTAACTTCATACATAATATCACATATACACAACAGTCGCATATGAAATCGTGTAAGTAAATTACCTCAGCGCGCTAGCAAGCAAACACACAGATGCATATATACTATATATTTGGGCAGTAGTCCTTCTTTTATACATGTTTCAATGAATGTGACGGTGTGAATGTGAAAAATTGACATGATTTATTCAGTTTTTTGGTGTTAGCGATTGGGAATATCAGGTGTTGTCAGTTTAGATGTATAGAGAGTGTAATGACGGCTTGGAATTGAAACTCAAAAAGCCATTCCAATTCTAGTCGGGATCGTTATATACATACGTACAGATACCCTTTTGAAAGGCATTCGCCTCTTTCTCCACCAACCTATGGGTTAATTGTTAGGACTTTTATCAGTGTGTTCGCATTATCGCCAACGTATGTTTACAATCTAGAAAAAATATTTTCTGGTTTTAAATAGCCTGCAAAAGGTAGATAAACCCTCAAAAACACTGAAAAACGTGTAGAAACTGTTCATATTGATTATTGTCCCCAAAATATTCAGTTTATTCTCAAGACATTTTCAATAGATGTGGGGTTAATTTTTGCTGTCTGTGTAAGGAACTGAATTCGAAAGTTTTACTAAGTACGTTTAAAAAAACGATACAAAACAGGGATTTATATGCAGTAAATTTAATATATATATATAATCCTCGGAAGGTTCCAACGAGAGATGTTCATTTTTTTAAGGGGTAACTGAGCCTTGATTAGCTATGAGGCTTTGGTTTGTTTTGCGGATAGTCACGCTTGTCCTGAAGGTGATTTCATAGGATGTTGGAAATGTAGTGTTCATCTGAGCAGAGGCACATTTTCTTTGTTAAAATTTTCGATTGTCCAGGTCGGTAGATTGCAATTTGGCCGTTAAAAAACTGACAAAAAACAAAACAAAAAAAACAAAAAAAAAACAAAAAAAACGTATATATCTACCCAAGAAAATAGTAATCGCTCTTTATATTCTCCCTCCAGCTATGGGTAAATAGCAGGACAGACTGGGTTCTATAGCCTTGAATGGCAACTGGTCTAGAAGAAGGACATCCCTCAATTCAAAATCTGCGCAGTTTGGGGACCCTGTGGCATTCGGCCCTTCAAAAAGTGTGGATGGTCCTGCACGAAGCCTTCACCACTATAGTCAAATCTCATGTGCAGTTGTCAGGCTGTCGGTTTCTTAAGAACTGATCTGCTTGACCCACATACGTCAAATTCGACAGGAGAGTATATATATATATATATATATATATATATATATATATATATCAGTCAGTCAGTCAGTCATGTGCCATGCGTGATACATGCTGAAGCGATCATGTATCTTTCGATACATGAATAACGAGGCAAATTTTTCCCGCAGTATGTTGGCATTTCTTTCTGCGGTGGAGCATCAGCCGTCCAAGGCTATATATAAAACCCAGTCTCTCCTGCTATTTACTCGTAGCTGGGGTTGAAGACAAGGATTCATACTTTTCCCAACAATGTGATGGATTCGACTGGAATTCGAACTCGGCTCTCCGATTCCTCAACCGGAGCCACTATCCATTACTCCACCGTGCCTCCTCAAACAGGTTTCATTAAAGACTACAGACGACGTATTGTAATTAAGCTTTTTTTTTCTCAGTGTTTTTGTGTTCGCATAAGTGTTTACTTTTCTGGGCTGAAAATGTGTAAAAATTGTCCGAATGTTTCTCAGTCTTTTCTCCCTCGTGGCCCACTTTTTTTGTCAAAAATCTGAGGCCCACGTAAGCTCAAATATAAATTACATATAACAGGAAATACATTAGGCACGTCAGCGTAAATGACGGTTCCGTATAGGATACAGATTCGAATCCTGTCAAAGGACGAATATCTTCTATGAAAATTTCTCGGAGATTCAGGCCGGTAAATGTTATTTAATACTGTTTATTATGAACAGAGCATTTACTTAAATACCGTTATCTATAAAAAAAAAGAACGTTAAACATAAAAATGTCTTTAATAAATAAATTGTCGGACTTTGTCCATTTCTTAATATATAAGGTAAATATGTTGTAGAAAATATAAATGCTGACTAGTGACGAAACTGCTCCTGGTGTCAAGCCTATCAAATTTGTCAAGTTGAACATACAACAGCCCTATGGCTATATCACGTTGAAGGACCGGTTCCCGTACGATCACCGTAGTTAAGCAGCGTCGAGTCTGGACAATACCTAGATGGGGGACCGCTTGGGAATACCAGGCGCTTTAAGCTTGGATGTGCGGGTGGAGTAATGGATAACAGTCATATGTCCGGTTCCCGTACGATCACCGTAGTTAAGCCACGTCGAGTCTGGTCAGTACTTAGATGGGTGACCGTTTCGGTAATACCAGGTGCTGAAATCTTGGATGCGCGTGTGGAGTAATGGATATCACACTGACAGTCCGGTTCCCGTACGATTACCGTAGTTAAGCCACGTCGAGTCTGGTCTGTATCTAGATGGGTGACCGTTTGGGAATACTAAGTGCTGTAAGCTTACATGTGCGGAGAATTTAATGGATAATGATTTGGAAATGTTAATCGGATAGGTGAGTTTCAATTACAGTTGGTTCCGTTATTTTCACATACGCGCACATACCCATGGGTAAGGTATGAATCAACCTTTTCTTCATTCCGTGAGTTAATTAGTACAACTTGTATCATTAAATAATTATCTTAAAGAAAAAAAAAATTCTTAGATTCTTAAAATATTTTCTGGCTTTAAATAATTCTGAGAAGCAGTAGAAAACTAATTAAAGGAACTTCCAAGACTTGGTTCAGTTTTTTTCAATCTGCATCACCAAGATTATTAGAAAGGTTTCTCAGTCCCTCGTATGGAGCTAAGGACCCACGTTGAGAATCAACGTTTTAGAGATAGAAGAGAATATATGGTTCTTCTATAGTAGCCACTGGGGGGTTCGCATTGGCTGTATAGATGTTTTGGATGAAATAATGTCCATTATAATACTATAATCAGCGTGATGTAAGAAAATATAAGGGATTGAGAAGACATAAGAAACAAGCCTTCCTCCGCGTTACAATGATTTTAGGAACACATTTTTATTTATATAGTTTCCGAACTCGTCATTTTTCTTCTTTGTTAAGTACCTACGGTCAAATCACGTGGTTCAAGTTCGATCACCGGAAGTTAATCAGTGTCGAGCCCATTCAGTATTTAGAATGGGGACCGCTTGGTGAAAAAACGGGCACTTTAAGCTTTAAATAACCCAGAAAGGGTTGATAATCGGTAAATCATAAATCAATGACAATTGTCTATCAAATGAAGAATCTGCCGATATGGACGCCAAGAGAAACGAATTTTAACATGAAATTGAGAAAGAAGAAACAGCGACCTCGCCCCTGTACAGGGAAGGGTTAATTTGATGGTTGATATGTAAGCAAGGTAACTTTTAATATAAATAAACATCACCCCAAACACCCACACAAAGACAGAAATATCACACACACACACACACACACACACACACACACACTATAACTATATATATATATATATATATATATATATATATATATATATATATATATATATATATATATATATATATTTAATGTCTTTAATTTAATTACAAAATTAAATTCAGGGCATTTAGCTTCCATTTTGAAACATGGTTAGAACTGTGTAGCGAAAAACATATTTTAAATCAATTAATTTATAATATATATATATATATGTTTGTATGTATCTATGTATATATATGTATGTATTGTGTTTATTCAGTGATGGAAGTGAGATTATTGCAATATTTCCTCTTCCTTTTTTTGATCAATATGTAAAGCGAGATTAATTCTTCAGAGCCTTTTTAACGTCACCGGAGAGAAAAAAAAATAAAAAAAAATTTCAAAACGAAAAACAAAACAAAAAACAAAACGAAAAAAAGAAGAAAAAAAGGAAAAAAACAAAAACAAAAAAGAAACAAAACGAAAATAAAGAAGAAATATACAAATGAATGAATCAATAAATACAAATCTAAGATTGAATGTAACTAAAAAAAAAAGAGAAAAAGGAAAAAAACTCTTTTTTATATTCAGCGTTCTCTCTCTCTCTCTTATGCTTTTCTTTATCTTTATTTCTTTCAGTTGTTCTTTCTTTCTTTTTCTATCTTTTTACAAAAAATTCAATTTCTGTTTTCGCTATTTTCGTTCATAGAAATTGTTTTTTCCAATTTTTTCTTTCTTTGATTTTAATATCAACATTAATTCTTTCTTTCTTTCTTTCTTTCTTCCTTTCTTTCTTTCTCATTTAAATCTGGTGTCGTAACTACTTTTTAGCTCTTTCTGTGAATTTGAACTTCCAACTTTTTCTTTCTTTCTATCTTTCTTTCTTTCTTTCTTTGATTTTGATCTTACTTACTTTGATTTTGGTCCCCCCCATATTTTCTTTCTTTCTTTCTTTCTTTCTTTCTTTCTTTCTTTCTTTCTTTCTTTCTTTGATTTTGATCTTACTTTCTTTGATTTTGGTACCCATATATTTTCTTTCTTTCTATCTTTCTTTCTTTCTTTCTTTGATTTTGATCTTACTTACTTTGATTTTGGTCTCCCCCTATATTTTCTTTCTTTCTTTCTTTCTTTCTTTCTTTCTTTCTTTCTTTGATTTTGATCTTACTTTCTTTGATTTTGGTACCCATATATTTTCTTTCTTTCTTTCTTTCTTTCTTTCTTTGATTTTGATCTTACTTTCTTTGATTTTGGTACCCCTATATTTTCTTTCTTTCTATCTTTCTTTCTTTCTTTGATTTTGATCCTACTTTCTTTGATTTTGGCCCCCCTATATTTTTTTTTCTTTTTTAAATTTATTTTTTCCATTAGTGTCTGTCTTTTATGGATCTTACTACGAAAATCTTTATATTTATATTTTTCAGTCGTCATCCATCTTTTCTTTCATTCTTTCTGTTATAAATATTGTATGTTTATATTTCAACATCTTTCTTTCTTATTCAAATTCGGGTTTTTACTTTCTCTTTCTTTCTTTCTTTTTTTGAATTTGTTCTTCCTACTTTGATTTTAATCTCTTTATTTTTCTTTTTTCCTTTCTTTCGTTTGTTTTTTCCCATCACATTTTTTCTTTTCTTTAAAATACTGTCTTTGAATAATTCAATTTCTATTTTCCTTCTTTCTTTCTTTCTTTCTTTCTTTCTTTCTTTCTTTCTTTCTTTCTTTCTTTTATGCTTATTTCTTTTTTCAATTTTCTCGTATCTTTTATCTCTTTGTATACATATTGTATACATACATTTTCATGTTTTCTTATTCCATTTATTCGATATCACTTTTCTCCCATCTTTGGGGTCAAAGATATTTTTAAATTCTTTATTTCCTGTTTCGCTGTCATATTCGTTTTTTTTTTATCAAGTTTAATTTATTTACTAATGACACGTGCATCACCCAAAACCACAAACATACACACGCTAACGCATACGCGCATATGTACATATACACACAAACACATAGGGATGCGTACATCATGAGCATGCGCATCACCCATAATTCCTAGCATCATTTGCATATACTCCATATACGTATATATACATATATCCACCGCCCCCTCCATCCAAAAAGGTGTACGTAAAAGTACTGGGACGTACGTAAACATCATTGATATAAAAAATATCGCACAGCAAATAAAAAATTCTGACAAGGGTGTGAACATCTCTCAATATACAAGCAAAAGAAAGAAAGAAAAGGAATTTGTGACGCCATTAAATCTGACGTATATGGTTATTCGAGATTATAATCCTTCTCTTCAAGACGTTTTTCTATGTCCCCAAGCCAGTTTATTTCGACGTTCCTTTTCATTTTCCATGCTTTTATCCACTACAGTTTTATACCAGGTTTTGTATAACTCCTATACTACATCGATGCTCGTTTTAAATATATTTCCTCAGAATTTTTGGGGGTTTTCTTGGACCTTTTTGATACTCAATGTACTGCTTAAATCCCATTCTCATAGACCCTGGGACCTTTATTGTCAAAACATATATATATATATATATATATATATATATATATATATATATATATATATATATATATATTTTTATTTACAAAGATTTAAAATTTACAATTTAAATAGCTAGATGTTGCCAAGTTCTATGTCAACATTTTCTTCTCTCACACTTTTCCCTTATAGAATTCTCTTCCAGATACTTCCTTCCCAGTTAACGTTGATCTTCAAAAAAGTAAGTGCAATGTCAATCTTTATCTCCTGTCTTTTTAATTCCTGTTCTTTGATTGTCTTCTCTCCTTAATAGGTGTTTTCTTTTTCACATATTCTCAGTATACCCTTGCGTCTTAGTGGCTTTATTGCCTTGCAATAGTGTGTAATGTTTTAAAAAAAGTTTGAATAAACTTGTGACTAAAGAAATTGAAAACGATGATTGAGAACATGTGGGAAAAAAAGATAAATGATTTCAAAAACAACAACAACGAAATGTCGTTTGTATCGATTTCAACTGATTTTTTTTTCTTAAAAATCTATATTCCCGCATTTACCTACCGTCATTGTAGTCAAATAAGTATTTTTGTTTTTGATGCATGCGTCGGATGCACGCCAAACACATTTTTCATGCTTATATATCTACACAGACGGATCAATATCAATTATTTAAAGTTTCATGTATTCAAATATCAGGGTACTCAGCGATTGACATTCTGCGCGCACACGCACGCGCATGCGCACACTTATTCTTTCAATTTTTCTTTCTCGCTTCCTTTCTCTCATATATCCGCTCTGGTATAAATTTTGTGCATATCATTAACTCCGTTTTGGATAAGAATAATGTAGAAAAAAACCCCAAAAAACTACAAAACACAAAACAAAAAAAAACGAAAAAAAACAAAAAAAAAAACAAAACAAAACAACTCAGCATCCTCTACCGTGTATTCCATAAAATAAGCCTGAAGAAAAACCATTCTGAAAAAAACAAAAAAACTATGATGTCGAACTGGAATGAAAGCAGCGATGGCACCTACCGCGAATCTATCAAAGAAATTCTGAATGTGGATTTAGTAAATAGTAAAATATATCGGTGTATGGATCGATTATAACAAGTATGGCATTGAAGATAAGGAAACTGAACATAGAATAGGCTGTAGTTTTGCCCAACACCACCACTTGCCACAAAACCAAAACATTAACCTAAAATCTCAGAACATGTTCTTAAATAGCATCAACAAATCCAGTCTTCCATATGGGTGTCATCCATGACTCTAAACTCGTTCGGAAATAACAAAAATCTCAGATGTATAGAACAAAATATCAGATCAATGGTGAAAAAGCAGGAGGCGAAAGAAAGCATTAGCTCTCAGAGAGAACTAACCTTCTTCAAAACTTGTGGAATGTCGTTACAGAATAATCGCAAATAAACAACTGTACTAAATTATAAAAAGCATATCACTTGCAGAATGATGAAACTCGAAAAGAAAATAATGGTATAATCAAGATGTTAACATACCAAAAGATTAGGAAGAAAGTCCACATATTTCCTGGAAAGAGCGATAACAGTTACTGGATTGAGAAATCTATTCCCCCCGCCCCAAAAAAATATGACAAAATCAAAATGTTGATATTCCACACGGTATAAAAACAAAAGATTAGGAAGAAAGTACCCTATAAAACCTGGAAAGAGCAATAACACCTACTGGACTTGAGAAAACTATTTTATCCGGAAATAAAGACAGAACCAAGAATTTGACAATCAACGCGGTTTCAAACAAAAGATTAGGAAGAAAGCCCCCGTAATTTCTGAAAGACCGATAACAGCTACTAGGCTTAAGAAAGCTATTACCTTGAAAAATTGTTTTAAGAGAATTATTGTATAAATTCTCTTCGTCATTGTACTAGATGCTCGGTGAATGGAAGCTCAATATTTCCTTATATGAAAGCGGCTAATATTATCATTACTATTAATTTTACATAAAAAATATTTATTTTTCAACGAATTGTCACTTTGACAGTATATTTAATTCAGTGGAGAATGTTACGCATACACCGTTTCGCCATCTTGATTCTTCACTTATTTATCACTACACAATCTTGTCTGTACCTTTTTTTGCAGCCTCTTTGCCATTACAGTTTTTATCGCTATTCCCTAGGCAAAAGACGAGCGCCATTCCTTAGTTACCCCAGTTCAGACATTTACCGTTAAGGCTCGTAATGCTACGTTCAAATCATCCTCATTCCTCCGTATTTCGATTCTGAGAAGGAAGTTCCACTCAGCTTCTTAAGAACTGTTATTTTGAAGAACAGACTACTGCGAGAATGTTTCCCAAAATGCTACAATCTTTACTTCTTCAAATCAACGGTAAATCGTTATATATATATATATATATATATATATATATATATATATATATATATATATATATATATGAAGAAATATAGTTATAAGATGTGCTATATTTATGGGATAAAGTGATCAATATCATAGATAGGGCGTATGTAAATATAAAAGGGAAGATTGAAGTCAACATATATATATATGTGTGTGTGTGTATATATATATATATATATATATATATATATATATATATATATATATATATCATCCTTCTAATTTTCACTTCATCTTTCCTATTCTTACATTCATATCGCACACCTCATTCCATAACCCTCTACCTTGAGTGGTTCTTGATCTTCACGTTAAGAAACTTTTGTAAAGCAAAAATAAATAAATAAATAAGATTTAATATCTTATAGTGAAAAATTCTGATCGAAATCCTACTATGTGACAAGCTACGGACTTATTGATATGACTAGGCAAAGCGAAAATGAAGTAATATCTTGCGATTACTGCTGCAGTTTTTTTTTTTTTTTTACTAAATTTCACCCTTTAAGAGCTACTCAAGATTGAGAGTTTAACAGAGAATTTTGTTGTGTGAGCGGTAAGTTAGAGGTAAGTGGCTCAGTTTATGAAGATATGTGGGAAAGATAACGGTTAACCCTAGACTTGAACAGGTTAAGATTGTAGTGGTCGAGAAAGCATCGACTCGGGAGTCGATTTCACAGAAGCAGTTCATGGGATGAAGCTGTTCAAACGGAACTAATTATTCAATAATAGGATATGAAGGGAATGAGGAGCGTTCCTCTCAGTGTGCATAGGCAAGGCGGATCCTAGCCGTGGCGGCTAGAATTGGTAGAGCTAAGGAATGTAACACGTCCGAACATTTGCTGGGAATAGCGATAGATTAGCAAGAGGCATTCAGCATTTCCTCTGTGGGGAAGGGGTTGTATAGTGCAAAATAACTCATTGCCTACAAGGCCGCTTAGACGATTTTGTGCTCCGTCAAAAATGGAAAATGGATCCAGACAGATCCAGCGCAGATATGGCAGCAGTATTCCATTTTAGTCATGAGGTGACTCTTGTAAAGCTATGGCATAATCATAAGGCAGAAGGTACTTATTGGAGCGTTACAGTGGACAGACCATTTTCCCAGCATCTTTAGCAATAGATCGCATATACGAGATCAACTTGAGCTATATTTCTAAATTAAATTATTTTCCATATTAAGTGACGTCCTAGGTATGATGGTAAACTATATCCGGTAGCAAGGCTTCTGATCGGGAGGTTTTTTGGTGGTATCATCTGTTATGGTCCCAGCTATGGGAAAATAGTGCCACCCTCCCCCGCAAAAAAATTGAGGTCAAAACACTATGAAAATATAAAAATAGATTTGTATAGTAAAAATATTACCAGCAATATATTTAAAAAAATACCAGCAATATATTTGACTCTCAACAAAAACCTCTTTACAAAAATACGTGAATGAAACCTGATCTACAAATTGATTTCTTACAAATAATACATATTCTATTCATACGAACCTATCCTAAAAATTTTGTCGGCATTAAATAACGCGTCTATATTTACACGATGACAAAGAACCAGAGGATAAAAGCGATGGTTGACGTAATCCAGTGACTTTACCCAAAGTGTTGTGAGTTCAATACCTGGCTACAGCAGAGGTGAATAAAAAAAATAGAAGAGTTCAATTAAAGGGAGATAACTGATACGGAGAAAAGGAAAAAAAAATTAAGAACGTTATTAACATTGTTCGGGGTGTTTTCCTCGTCATTATTACCATATTCACGGCGTTTCGGCTATTGTACGCTCCGGCCTTCTTCAGATGATTGGAATTACGAACTGAACACTTTATTTCGTTCACCGGGGTACATTCTTCTAGTTCCACGTTCAAGTCTCTTCAAGAACACATGGCCCAGTGGATAAAAGCGTTAGTTGGATCCAGTGACTTGGCCCAAAGAGTTTTGAGTTATATACTTGGCTACTGCAGTGGTGAACAAAAAAACGTGGGGAGTTGAATTAAAGGGAGATAACTGAGACATACGGAAGAGGCATGGTACGTGGAATTAGAACAATCTAGTCGGTAGACGAAATAAAGGGTTCAGTTCGAAATTGCAATCACCTGAAGAACCGAACGGGCGTATATGGCAACAATGATGAGGACAACATTCCAAACATTATAAACAGTGTAAAATAATTAAATAACCCATTGAGGTTGATATGCCGTAAAACAAAATAAGGTAAACTATATTAAGTGACTGTTACAGTCGCATGTTACGCGTGCTGGGGTAATACAAAAGAGATTAAAAAAACAAACAAAACAAAACAAAAAAAAAACAAGATACAGAACCAACAATGGCTGATAAAGTAAATTAAGTCACATCTGGTTTCCAATATTTGAAATATGAAAAAATAAAATGATCTAAAATTGCATAAAAATGAAAAAGAAAACAAAGCATAAATACTATAATAAAAACAATCGTATATACTCTGCTCTACAATATATAAAAAAAAATTAAACAATTTAAAAAAAAAAAGATGGAAAGAAAAAAAAATTATAACAACCATTCGGTTATCTAAGTAGATTACTTGAACCAATTGGGTTAGCTTTAGCGACAACGTCAGATACACACTTCACTGTTTTTATTTTGTTTCCAGGCTAATACTAGTTTTATTAAAATTTCTTTTTTCACTTTAGAGGAGAGATCTTGAGTCAAGAAGACAGTGGGAAGTGGCAGAGAAAAATAATATTAGATGAACGACGAAAAAGAATAATTAAAGAAAGAAAAGAAAAGAAAACTGTAAAACAAATATCAATAATAGAAAAATGTTTTCATCATTCTGAAAACTCCATTTATATTGATGCACGTATCAAAGAGAGGAGAAAAAAATATCCAAATCGAGGCTCTTATTCCTGTGATGATCTGTTAAGAGGAGCTTCGACTAAAATCCTTCTTTTTTTCTGATTTTCTCTCTTTTTATTATTAAGAATTTTTATTACAGAATATTTGTTCTGGAGAAATTGCAATGCATCAATGACAATTCGTCACAAGATTTGCTTCCCGACATCATAAAAACGGCGAGCACAGAACGAGGTGTGTGACAATGAAGACATTCAGCGAACGGAGTTCAAACACCGGCTGGGGTAGTTTGTGTTCACGATAATCTCTTGCAGGAGCATGACTCTATGTTTTTTCATAGTTTAGGGTAAATTGATGCTCTTTAGGTCTTGAAGGTGCCCCATCTTAATTTTTTTTAAGCATTACGCCCGGAGCAAGGCGTGAAGCCACTAGGATGCAGGGGGTTGCAGAAGATTTGGAGCAAGAGCAGATAGGAGTGATAGAAGAAAGGATGAGAAGAAGGATAGTGGATAGATCAAGGTAACTGGAGATGTCGATTGACATTACATTTGAATAGTTGGAGATTATAGCTCTCAGGGAAACAGTAATTGGGAATGGTGTTCCACAGGCGACAAGTGCGAGGTATGAAGCTATTGTAGTAGAAGAGACGGCTACATTTAAAAGTTTCTACAGTGTAAGGGTGGGAGCGGGATGCCAGCCTCGGTGGGGGGGCGCTTGAATTCATGGAGTCTGGGAACCAGTGTAAGCAGCTCATCGGAGCAATTACCATGAAAGTATTTGTTGGAAAGTCAGAGAGAGGCGACGGCGCGTCTGTGAGAGAAATGGCGCTTTTATTACAGAAATCGCCGCAACATATCTTGGTGTGGTTGCCACCTAACCCTGGACATGGAATCTACAGGAGTAGAACCAGGAATGGTTATTTTCGCGGCAGATTGGCAAATCCTGCTTGCTCCTGCTTCTACGTAAGCAGAGCTTAAGGCACTGGTCGAATTAAGAAGTGAAGCTCGTCTGATCCGCGGCCATTAAAATAGCCGTAAAATAGCAAGCGGCGTGTAAGGTTTCGTCTATAAGAAACAGGTTTTAGGGTGGAAAATAATCCATCCCCATCAAGGCCGGGTAAACGATTTTGAAATTTGTCATATTTAGAAAGTGAAGATTGAGCAGCTCCAGCCCAGCAATATTTTCGGTCTGATCTGTCTCTTATAAAGACACAGCATGGAAGGAGAAGGTAGATACTTCCTGGAGCGGCTAAAGGAATCGACCATTATCTCAGCACTTGTAGAAATAGGTCGTAATTCATTTTGAAGTGTTATTGTCCCGCCTAAACCCTGTTCTGCCATCCATTTAGTTCCATCAAGCTCGCTAGGTAGGTTATGTATAGTTTTCATCTTTCTCTCTTGTATTCAATCTGTCTTGTGAGTATCAAATTTTCCAAGCCCTGTTCCTTTATGATGATCTCTAGAAATATCAATTCCCTCTTTCTGATGTTAAGTATAAGTCTCCTGTTTTTCTTTCTATTTTCTCTAAAACTTTGGCGTTGCTCACATTTTTGGTCTATAGTAATTTCAGCGTTCTATTTTAGTTGAACTCCATACATAGTGATATATTTAACGCGTTTAAGTTAGTCACAAAACCTCAGAATGTATGGTTGTCATTCAACGAGTTTATCTTCTATGCGTCACTCTAGGATTTGGGCAATCACGGCTCTTCACAGCGTCATTTGGGCAATCTCGGCTCTTCACAGTGTCATTTGGGCAATCTCGGCTCTTCACAGCGTCATTTGGCCAATCACAGCTCTTCACAACCTCTTGTCCGTTATGGCCCTTAACTGTTTTTCTCATCTTGCTGAGGTTCCCATTCCTCGTACCGCCATCCATTCGAGCAAGCTCGCGAGGTAGGTGGCTCGCCGCTCTCCACTATCTCCTTTGCTTTCAATACGACTTATGAGGATTAACTTTTCAAACCATTCCTTCCTTAATAATTGTCCAAAAATTTCAAACTGTCTCTTCCTGATTATGAGCATGTGTTCTTTGTGTTGCGATTTCCTTTAAGAGCTACTTGTGTTGCATACTCACCCCATCCATAGAATTCTCAGTATCCTTCTGTAGAACCACATTTCTGTTGCCTCCATTTATCCGTGGGAAGATTGTCGAGCGTTCACAGCCATTTACGAAGGTGGATTTCACATAGCAATGTAGTAATCTTTTCTTTGTTTCTAACGTAAGTTTTCTGTTTCTCAGTATTTTGCTTAGCGTTTGGAATACATCTTTCGCTTGTCCAATACTTCCTTCGGATTTCGGTGGCATATTTAACAGAAGATGGAAAATGTCATACCGAAATATTTCAGGTATTTGGAGATTCTTTTGAAAAAATAGTAAATGATCACCCAATATGAGTCACGTTAGGAAGCGGTTCACTGTAATGTAAGAAGGAAGTGAAGAATTTACATGAAAGTGAAGATTATGAGGATAAGAAAAATAGATAGTAATTGACCCTTGACTTGAAATGGTTAAGACTGTAGGGTTCAAGGAAGCATTGATGTGAGAGTCTGTTACAGAGAATAGCATTTTTTGGGAAAAACTGGGTACTCCCTTCTTACAAACAGAACACCAAGAAAATATAGTTGATTAGACTCCGTTAACGTAGTTGGAGAGTCTTAGCTGTGAAGGTCTGAACTGATGGAACTAAAGAATGGGACTTATTTGAGGTTTTATCGAGGAAATAGTGGTAGATTAGCAATAGGCTTGTAACGGTGCATCTGTGAGAAATATTATGAAGTGTAGAAGATTTATCGTGGAAATAGTGATAGATTATAGAGAATTGAATACCTTGGACTGAACATTGAAACGTAAAGTTAAATGACTTTTAGACTATAAAATTATTGTTGGCTACAATTGAGTGAAGTTTGTATTAGATTGCTTGAAAATTGAGGGAGATTTTAGTTTAAAATTTGTGTTGAAATCGATTTGTGTTGAAATCGATTTGTGTTGAAATCGATTTGTTTTGAAGTCGATTTGTGTTGAAATCAATTTTTCGTTTTTCGCGGTTTTTCCTAAACGCAGTGGCAAAGAAATAAAAATGAGGTATCGTTGAGCTCGTCATGATATAAGTAACCTACGTAACGAGTTTGAACGAAATTTGGAGGAAAAAAGTTGAATTTATAAATTTTTGATCTGGTTTATCGATTATAGATTTTTTTAAATAATGTTTTTTTTACACTGAGAACCTATTTAATACATTGTAAAATATATATGCTAAGTTTGGTCAAAATCGGTTGGATGTATTTCGAGTGAAAAAGTATCACATAGGCAGACAGACACACAGATATCCACTGTTTTATATATATCGATTGTGCTGAGTGTATATATATATATATATATATATATATATATACTTTAAAAATCAGGAGATCAGTTGAATCCGCTAACTTGGTTTCAACCTTACCATATCCTCACGCGATTTTTAATATATATAATGATATATAATTTTGTATATTTTTATATGTCAACAAAAAGTATTTAGAAAAAATATGACAACGAAATCAAATGCAGAAATTGCCAGAATGAATACATTGGAGAAACCACAAGTAGTTTAAACAGGAGACTATATGAAGTCAAAAGGGAAATTTTTAAATAACAACACACAAAACGCATTGGTCGTTCACCGTAACAAAACGGACCATAATTTTGACATAGGGAATATGCTACTTTGATTAAAAGAGAAAATAATCCACTGAGACGAACATATCTAGAGAATGGTGATATATTGTAAGAACCTGGACGGGAATTTTATCGTGGCGGAACTAGCGATCCTACACCGATGTGTTATCGGCTGTTATTGAATGTGTTTATCAGGTTTTAGATAAGAAAGTCGAAGCTCGAGCTGTGACTTTAGATATCTAGAAGGCGTTCAAAAGGTCTTCTGGCCTTCCCAACAAGTTCAAGGGACACGGTGTCTCTGGACGAATATATTGTTCAATTAAATCGTTCGTAACAAATCGTGTAATGAAATCGTCTTGAACGGATATGGTTCGAGATCACTTCATATTAATGCAAGGGTCGTCCAGTTTTTATCCTCAGACCCACCACGTTTATCTTTATCAATGACCTTTCTGATGTCATCAGTTCCCAACTAGATATTTATACTGAGGATCGAACGATTTACTCCTGTCTTAGTTTCAAGTCCGACATATTCGACAAGCAACTGCTCTCGGAAAGGAGCCTCAGTCAGTGATTAACTGAGGCAAGGAATGGCCTGTAAGTTTTAATCCCTCCATAAAATTAATCTCTTCTCATTTAATCATCATAGATAATCCTTTTTTGAGTGCTATCGTCGCTATTTAACGATGTTCTAGAGGATTAGAATTTCGAATGTTGAGTTTTCAAGTCAAAATCTTTGTCTTCAAATATTTTAAAAATTTACCTATTTGTGCACTTGTAAAATATGCAGTAACTCCATATATCAAAATAAGTATAATTGTTTTTGCAAACCACTGAACAGAACGTAGATTCTTTTAATAATTTCACCTTGCTTTGACGCAAGGTCTTAACAATGTGGCTTGAGGGCTTAACATTTAATCTTCGGTCTCTGGCAGGCACAAAACTTACGTATGTTGGAATTAACATATCTATGCTGGCCTGTATTTAGTTAATTCCCCTGTGAGCAAAATGAAATAAATTTCAATATAAGGTTCACCCTGTACGAGGCCCGGCGGCCACTCTTGATAGATGGTAGTTTATATGGATAGGAGAGGAAGATAACAGTTAACACCAGACGTGAACAGGTTAAGATTGTAGGGAATCATTCTCTTGGGAGTCTGTTCCACGAGGCAGTGGTTCACAGGAAGAAGCTGTTCAAGTGGAACTTCTCACTAATAGAAGACGAAGGGTGGTTTTCGTCAACTCGAGTGGCATGGTGGGTGCTTTCCGTGAAGGATAGACCTGTCGGAAACAAGGAATGTTCGTCCGAACACTTTTCATGGAAGGAGCGATAGAGCAGTGAGAGATTCACCATATCTCGCCTGAGCGAGAGAGAGAGAGAGAGAGAGGTTGGAAGTTGGAAAATTATTTAATTTATAACAATGGTTATAAATATTGTCGTTTATTGAAACCAATCGTTTAAAAAGAGGCAAAGTGTGTGAATATTTTAACTGAAATTATTTATCTATATAAATTGAGCTGTTTTGTTAAACACACTTTTAAGTTTATGTCAGAATAAGAAGAGGTAAGGGAAAAAATCGTAAAAAGAAGAAGACAATATAAATGCTGGAAACTTTACTGCAAGGTGAAGAGTAGTGAAAAAAAAAGGATTTAAAAGACAGAAGTGAGAGAGGGAATAAGAGGGGGGGAAATAGAAAGAAAAAAATATATAAAAGACAGACAAAAGGAGTGAGTTTGAAAATTGACGGAAGAATGCTAGAATCTTAACCGAAATAGAACGATTGATAAGCGAGTCTTAACGAGAAAGAATCTGAAATCGGAGAACGTCTGTCTAACCAGTTTGCCATTCGTCAACTCGACACAGGAAAAAAACAAAAAAACAAAACAAAAAAAAAAAATACACAGCCGCCATGACACCTCAGCGTGAGAGAGAATCGAGACAAAAAATATCTCGTTCGTTATCGTTCGGTGTTATTGGAACCTTGCGTGACTTAGAGCCAATTGTAACGGTTTACAGCGTGGATAATTCAGTGGCGTATCAACTTTGTGCGTCCTCCTCCACCTTCCGTTACCGACTCTTTCCAGTATTTTTCCTTTTGCTTTCAAATTGTCTGATCACCAACACCACCATTCCTCCACCAAACAGCTCGTCATCTCGTCAGATGTCCCGCGGCTGTCATTTTGGAAAGCCACCTCTTCCAGCTTCATGCGTCTCGCCATCTCTCTATCGACCGACCCGCAGACTACCTTCAGCGACCAGTCCTATTTCACCTGACTGAGGTCGACTAGAGGTAAAATGAGGATGTTTAGAGACCCGTCGTTCGGGCAAGAAAACTTTAAGATATATTTATAGGTCAGGATATTAGTGAGTGGCTTTTGACTTCACCCACTCTCAAGAGAACTATGCACACGACCTTTCGTCTTCTGAAGTATTCGTTCGCTTGTACTCTTCGGTTTACTAATTTGTGATCTGGTTTGGTAAAACTCTCTGTTGGACCAATATAAAATAAGGGCTTCTAGGTTATCAGGTTCATCAAAAGAGGAGGCTTACATTTTATTAGTCGTTCTATTCCAAATATCAAATATTTTTATCATTTATATAGTGTCCGATAAAAAAATGTATAAACACTTTAGGAAAGGAAAAAACTTCTTTAGATATCTTAATACTAAATTTATTCAGATATCACGAGATTATTAATAGTTAACTTTAGACTCTACAATCACACCTTTTTATGTGCCGTCTCCTTTCAGGGCGTAGGCGATCATATACCTTGTGGCTCTAAACAGGTTTTGTGTTTCTGCCAACTCCCCAAGACCACGCTTCGCAGCTCAATCCCGCCACGTATGCCATGCGTTGCTTTCCCTTGCCTCTTTTTCCTTCTATTCTTCCCGTGAGTATCAGATTCTCCAAGCCTTCCTTTCTTATCAAGTGTCCCAGAAATGTCATCTGCCTCTTCTTTATGTTAAACATAAGCTTCCTCCTTGTTTGCATCCTATCCAAGACCTCATCGTTGCTGACATGCTCGGTCCATGATATCCTTAGTATGCTTCTGTAGAACCACATCTCCGCCGCCTCTTCTTCATTCTTGAGGATACCGTCCAGCATTCGCTGCCGTATAGGAGGACATATATCACGTAGAAGCTCAGTACTCTTTTCTTAGTCACCTTAGGAATCCTCCTGTTTCGCAGTACTCTGCCCAGCTTTTGGAATGCATCCTTGCCCATTCCAATCCGTCTTCGGACCTCAGCATTGCATCTCCGTCAGAACACTTCCCAGATACTTAAACTTCACCTACCGTCCTCCGTCAGAACACTTCCCAGATACTTTTTTTGTTTTTTTTAAGCGTTTCACCCCAAGCAAGGCGGGAAGCCACTAGGACGCAAGGGGTTACAGAAGATTTGGAGCAGGATCAGATAGGAGTGATAGAGGAAAGGATGAGGAGAAGGATAGTGGATAGATCAAGGCAACTGGAGATGTCGATTGACATTACACTTGAATAGCTGGAGATTATAGCTCACAGGGAAACAGGAATAGGGAAGGGAGTTCCACAGGCGAGAGGTGCGAGACTGAGGCGAATGAAGAAAACAGTAACCAGCGAGTAAATTCAAGCTCTCCCAACTGGTATTTCAAACTTGAGTCGTTCCTTCCTGAGTTCTGTCTCCAAATCACACTAACAGCCCGTTCTAGCCGTCAACCGTGAACGTCCCTCGAAGAACTCTCCGACTTGGAAAAAAGTAGTTGTTTTTATAGTTGTTCATGTACCCATAATCCCTTGTGTCTTCCTGTGATCCCATAATTCATTGCGTCCATGTCCCATAATGCATTGCATCGTTATTGCATAAAAATGCGATGCCAGTCCCCCTTCATTCTTTTACGTTATCTGGCCGAGGATGGATTACGGCAGAGCGGTAAGTGCTTTTTTCTCTCCCTCATTTCAACTGCAGTAGCTTTACATGCTAAGCAAATACGGGCTCTTTTTTGGCGGGGACAAGGCAAGTCGCGACCAGTTGTGCTCGTTCCAGGTTCTGTTTCATGTCCGCCACAGAGACATGAAGCTATTGGAGTAGAAGAGACGGCTACATTTAGTAGTTTCGACAATGAAAGGGTGAGTGCGGGATGCCAGCCTGGGGTGGGGGGCGCTTGAATTCATGAAGTCTGGGAACCAGCGAATGCAGATGGCGGAGTTTAACTTCCAGACATTTATTACTACGGAGAACTATTGCCTTGGCAACGTTGGCTAAAGTGTCCATTGGGATTACTGCACATGCATATATTCGGCTTTCTGCACTACACAACATCCTTTAGCGTTTTTGATACTACAGCCATAATTGTGATGCCATTTATCGAGAAAATATGGTACTACAGTAAACAGTGTTATTTCAATTTGATAAAACTACGAAAGACAAGAGTTTCCTTTTCCTGAAGTGTGTATACATATTTTGGTAGACTGTATATAAAGATAAAGGAGATGCTGATAGATGTTCAAAACTTTTTACTATACACTAATATAAACTTATGATACCCGCTTCCTGACAATACGGACGACTCGAAGTGCTAAAAACACGACTTATTGACAGATTCCTTCCAACAGTTACACCAATTTCACCCTTCATTCCATGACACCAAAAGTAGAAAGATCATACATGTTTGAAAGATATATGCATATACAAAGAATTTGTCCTGTCACTTTAACTGGGATAGTTTTAAAATAATATTAGAATAAGACCGAGGGTGGACATCCCCTCATGGCTGTACCTCTTCTTCGGGAGGTGGCTGGGGTCATTAAGTTAGGCTTCTCCAATAGAAGCAATTTTTCCATGGTTCTGTCGGTAAGCCCACTTCATAATGACCTTGTGTCACACACATACGGTAGTGACGTGGGCGCACGGAAAAATAGATATATACACCGAATCTATTTCTCAGTATGAATATCTGAAGATGTACATTTAATTTCTCGAATCATCAAACCTTCCTCTGTGACGCCATTTTCGTAAAGCATCTAGTAATCAGGTACCAAGCGTCTTTTTCACCCTTTTTTCCACCAATTTGATCTGGTTTCAAGATGTTACTCCAGATTCTTATATATATATATATATATATATATATATATATATATATATATATATAGATAGAGAGAGAGAGAGAGAGAGCATAATGAAAGCCACGTATACTTTCTTAATATGTATATATAGAAAAAACAACTAAAAAGTTGCAAATTAAAAAATAATAATTTTTTATGAAAGTATTTATTTATATTTGATATTTCAGATTGACTTCGATCTTTCTTCAGAAATAACTGTTTTTGAAGAAAGATCGAGGTCGATCTGAAATATCAAATATAAATAAATACTTTCATAAAAAAAAAAAATTATTAAATTTGCAACTTTTATATATATATATATATATATATATATATATATATATATATATATATATATATAAAAATAGATTGTAATAGATAAAATTAGAAAGATATTATATTAAAATTTAAATGCCTGAACTTAAAAATTACGGTAAGCACTAAATTAAAAAGTTAATTTCCTTGATACAACATTAGATTTAATGAAAAATGTATACATACCTTATAAAAAAAACAATACCAATCCTTTATATATACACCCTAAATCTAATCATCCTGCATTTATGATTAAGTATATACCTTTATCTATCGAAAAAAGAGTAAAAGATAATTTTGGGATTTTGTAGCCACTAACTTATATAAAAAAGGAAAATGGAAAACATAGAAAAAACAGAAGTAGAAAAATAATCTGGTATACACCCCATACAACAAAATGGTAAATAATAAATCAGAACAAAAATTACTTGCATTAATCGTTAAGCGTTTTCCTAAAGATAGTAAGCTCAGTACTATTTTCAATATGAATACACTAAAATTAAGTTACAGCTGTACTGAAAACTTTGAGAAAATTATGAAGAAACATAATGCTAATATCGTGAATAAACACTTAGACCAAAACCAAAGAAATTTAGATAATATGAAAATAAAAAGAGATGTAACTGTAGAAATCCGCGTAACTGTCCTTTACAAAATAAATGTCGCACAGAATCATTAGTATACCAATGCAATATCTCATCTATTGAGAATCCCGAAAGCATAAAAATCTATATCGGTTGCACAAGCCATGAGTTCAGAAAGAGATTCAGTCAGCATCAAAATTCATTTAGGACAAAGAAATACCGAAATCAGACGTCCCTATCAAAATATTTCTGGCACTTAAAAGAAACTAATAAAACACCTACAGTAAAAGGAAATTAATAAGAAAAGCTAGAATATGTAGGTCATTAAATGACACATTTCCTTTGTGTATACATGAGAAACTATATATTACTAAGTTTATAAAAAATAAAAATTTACTGAATCAAAGAAATGAAATAGCTATTCTTTGCCGACATTGTCAAAAAATTTCCTTGAATAATATCTAAATATAATAAAATAAAATAAGATAAAAATGAAAGCTGGTAATATACATACTTATATTTGATATGTAATAATAATTTTTAAATAATTTAATTCTATTACATTTATTTGTTTTAAAAAGAAATATAGTCTATTAGTAATTAAAAGTAAAAATAATATTTTAAAATTGTAGTTCAATATAACGTATTCTGACCCAAACACCCCTTTTAGAAGTAATTTTTATCTACACAAGTACGAATTAAATGAAAAAAAAAATGTCGAAAACCTTTTTCACGTTGATAAAAAAAAACAGACGACATGCGTTTAACGGATGTCAAAATTTGTTGAAAAATGTACCCCTACCCTCCCTAAACTTAACCTCTTTTTCGAACGTAACTCATAATTGATACAATAATAGTTAATAAAAATGTACATACTACCGCCCCTGTCTAAATGATTGGATTTCTCTGATTTTTTTTATTTTTACAAAACAGTGCTCAATGTAAATTTACAGAGCATAAATATTATAAATTAACTGATTCACCTCCCTTGCATAGCGGTAAAAATATTACAATTTTGCCATCAAAGGACTGAATTTTGACCAGCGTGCTGCATTCATCTCGCGAGATAAACGGATTCCTAATACTGCCATATTTTTCCATTTGTTTCTCTTTTTTCCTTTTACTTTATTTCCTTTCCTCATTTTTTCCTCTCATTTCATTGTTGGAAGTCTTTCAAAATCCAAGAATTTTGGTGAAATAAATTGTTGTAATAAAAAGTGGTCTGTTTTCTATATATATATATATATATATATATATATAATATATATATATATATATATATATATCAAAGTATATAATTGGTATACACAGAAAATAACCAACAATTATGATCCGAATTTTTTATATTTTTTTTTTTTTTTTTTTTAAGTGGTCTAATTTATGCGTATGTATTATAATCTGAAATTTATTTCACAAACTAAAATAAATATATATATTATAATGACCTTAAATTGCAAAGCTTTTGTCTGTTTTTCATTATTTTAAACTTAATAGTGTATTTTAATATTAAATTTTATATATATAGTAAAAATTATTTTTAATATTACATATTTAAAGATAAATATATAATATAGGATTTTGTTGTAAATATCTTTCTGTATATTGGGTTATTCTATTTTATGTGCTCCCCCTAGTGTAGGATCGTTATATATTTAAAACCATTTATTTTCTTTTCAACACCATCATGTACAATATAAACAAAATGTATGTGTGTGTGTGTGTGTGTGTGTGTGTGTGTGTGTGTGTGTAAATATTATATGAATAGGCGTACATATTATATGTATACATATATATTTAGAAATGAATTAATCCACCAGTGAAACAGTTGTAAGACAACGTTTAGATAACTGGAGCCTTCAGTGACGCTATTTTTGTCTAAATACAAGCACCTCTCTCTTGAGAAAATTCAGTCTGGCATGACAGGTTGACCGATAACACTGGTTTTGGATGCCGAGTTCTCCTTTTTGACGTGTTACCAACCATTGTTATTTGACCCTGATTAGAAAGCTGGATTCACCCATTTCCCAAAGGTGTTAGACCAAAGTAAACGCAGCACACTTGACTAATAGTTGAGCTCGGCGCCGATAACGTTAACGCTATAATCGTGAAACTGTGCTTGAAACGTGGGTTTTGAAACCTCGGTAATAATGTTTACAAGCAGTTGCCTCAGAGAGAGAGAGAGAGAGAGAGAGAGAGAGAGAGAGAGAGAGAGAGAGAGAGAGTTGGATTAACAGAAACAGCTTAAGTGATTATAGTAAATAAATAGACAGTCCACAGAATAAGAAAAAGTAAAAATGGCAAACATGAAAAAAGAATGTTTATAAAAACGGAAAGGTAGAACAAAGTTCAAAACAAATTACATAAAACTATTTTGCATCACATATTTTCTTTTCATTTTTAAAATACTTTAACCTCCCACCTTTTTTATTTTTGTTCGTCGTCCACATTTCAATCCATAATTCCCGGAGAAATGCTGACAGGATTTCGCATTTGCTAATTTACTCAAAAATGTAGCCATTCACTAAACTTTAAAGAATTCTTTTCTTTTCATTATTTGTTCTGTCGAAATAATCATCCTTGTCATTTCTGTGGCGTATTTCGTTGTCTAGTTTCTGCATTTACTGGGCGGAATGGGTTGGGAGCGCCATGTTGGGTTTTTCTTCTGAATTCATTCTTTTTCTGCGCGTGCGCATGCGACTGTACTTGAGAAATGGACAATTTGGCGTAAGAGGCCGTTCAATTTTACTTAGCTTTAATAAAAAGACAAATAAAAATAAAGTCTGTAGACGCCTGTTAAACTCGAGATGGAAGCATTTGTTTTGAAATGATCGTAATTGAAATCCTGATGTGTTTCTCTGAAATTGCACAGCCTCACAACAATACAGTCTGAAATGAAAACGGTGATTGCAGCGTAATTTACTTCTGTGAACTGATCAACTGTCTGCGTGTGATACTGAACATCGACATTAAATTTGAATCTTCAGACTTCAAGTTTTGTTGGTTTTTTTTTCAAACAGCTGTAGTTTGAAAGCTAAGACACTGATATCTATAAAAATATTTTTGGTATTTTAAATATGTTAGCATTGAATAAATGTTTAATTGTCAAAGTTGTTTTTTTTAAATACGCGATCTTTTGAGGGAAGTGCATTTTATGAAGGCCAAACGGTTTGTGTAAAAAATTGTTACACCTATATATCATTTTCGACTCAGAGGTTAAAACCCGCCAAAATTTGGGAAGGATCCATTTCCAGTTTATGGAAAGTTATTTTTTCGTATATCCTGACCACTTTCTACTGAGAAACGTGGTCTCAAGCTCTAACAACAAGCAGAATGGGTGGCCGTTTTAGCCTATTTTTCTAAATATATAGAGCCCATCTCAGTAGAGGCGATGATAGGACATTTTAACAGCAAATCAAGGAGCAAGAATGCTTTCGACATCAAGAAGAGAAAATCAGGAAGACGCCAGTTATCAGCCAGCTGCAGAGAGACTAAAGAATTTTGAAGTTTAAGTGAAAATTATCCTGCGATTGAACAGCCAATAACGAAAAAGAATTTAAAGATATTTTCCCAAACGCGAATAGTGAGATTATAAAATGGAGTTTTCAAAAATGTTTCCCTATTGTGAGTCTGGTAAAGGTACGTATTTTCTTTTTTTTTTTTTTTTTTTTTCAAAGCTGGTTGCGTCTTTGTTTTTATTGCTTTATCTTTTACTCTTTTTCCAAATTCATGTATTTTCCCAAACTGTAATTTTTTTTTTTCCATTTTTCGATGGCAATCTTTTTATCAGAAATTGTTATCTTGACTTGATAGACGCACAAAGGAAATTCTAGCGCAAACTTTGCATTTGTACAATTACGAAAAAAAGCACAAATGCAAAGTTTGCGCAAAACTTTCCTTCTGAGTCCTTAACCATTACATATCAATAAAATAAATTATTACAAAACAAACAACGACTTGTCTAGATTTAACCACAACATCACATCTTCAGGACGTTGGCGATCACTGCTCTCCACAATCCTCTGTTCTTTGTATCTTCTTGAAAAATTCTGTTATTTTGTTATCTCTCCAAAACCTTGTTCGGCCATCCATTTAATCAAGCTTGCTACGTAGTTTTGCTGCGTTAGTTTTCTCTGTCCCTCTTGCTTTCAATCTGTCTTGTGAATATCAAATTTCCCAAGCCTTATTTCCTCACTATTGGCCAGAGAAATTTCAACTCTCTCTTCTTAATGTTAATTATATGTGTCATCCTTGCTCACATGTTCGGTCTGGGCAGAGAGGTTCTCCAAACGAGGATATGATAAGGGCAGAGTCTCGTCTCGGAGAAACAGCTACCCGACATCGTTTTAAGCGGAGGTCTACGGGGATTTTTGGCCGAGCCTACGGGCTCGGATACCTCACATTAAATTCGGCCTTCTGCCACATCTGACTGCGGGGGGTGGCGGTGGGTAGATATCCTGCAGTTGGAGATTCATCTCCAGCTGTGCTGGTTAAACTCTGCGTCTGGGCAGGGAGGATTCCCAGACGAAGCTATGTCGAAAGGCAGACTCTCGTCTCGGGAAACAGCTACCCGGCACCGTTTTATGCAGGGTCTACGGGAATTTTTTTTCCGAGACAACGGGTTCGGATACCCCACATTAAATTCGGCCTTGTGCCACAACTGATCGTGTGGGGCGGTTGGTAGATTCATTGTGGAATTCAGTTGACTACTACTTCTACGTGCCGCTGGCGAATCTTATATGTGTTGTTCTTGTCCTAAGTATTATCGTTCATTACCAACCTTATTCTATTCACTAACCTTCCCTAGGTGACAACTGATATTTATCTCCGAAATGTCATTGATAAGACATAGCGAGCATTAAATACACCGACAGGGATTTCTTTAAATGATATCACACTAAGCAAGGCAATAACGTCATTGAGATGCAAAGGGAGCGACTATTCACTTTGGATATTAGATAAGGATTATCAAATTAGTAAGGTGAGAAAACCATAAAAGAACATAAGTTAAGAAGGTAGAAGATTACGATTGACAGCGCATTCAAAATCTTTGAAAATCAAAATTGATTATAAAGTAAGCCAGAAGAGTGATCCACAAGAGAGAAGTGCGAGAGAAGAAACCGCTAGCATAGAACTTACGGTTACATTTAGCATAATCAACAGTAAAATGGTGAGACCTAGCTGCCAATCTAATACTTCGCTTAAATTCATAACGTCGACGTGCCAAAGGGAAAAGCTCACCAGAAAAATTACCATGAAAATATATTTTAGAAAAAGTTCAGGGGAGCTACGTTTCGGTGGCGGGAAAGAGAATGAAACCAAGATGCCAGATCATGACGGATAACATTGCAGATTCTTCTTTGGATTTTATCAAGGATCTCTAAATACATAGCAGAAGCACTAGACCAGATGTGACAGTAATGTTCAATATCCGAATGGATGACTTATAAAGTTGTAAGATAGATTCTGGCAAGAAAAATTGTCTAGCAGGACACAGTGAACCAACTTTCCTTGCAAGCAAACCTAGCAACTGATTCAATATAACCTTTTCACTTCATGAGTTGGAACCAGCCGTATTGATGGATGGCAAGAAAGGTTCTCTTGGAGGATTGAAATAGAGCAGTTTTGTTTTGGAGGTGTTAAAATTAACAAGTCATTTCTTGCACCAATTAAATACTTATTGTCGGTCGTTTTGACAATTTGACCTTATCGAACCGATCAAACTTATTAAGGAGTAAATAGTTGTGCCATCAGCATAGATGCTGAATTGAGAATTGATGACACTGAGAAGGTCGTTGATCAAAATTCGGAAGAACATAGGTTCAAGTATAGAGTCCTGAGAGACACCCACATTAATGCAAAATCTTTGATCATGTTCATATCTCGTTAACTTAAGCAACCGAAACTTACCCTCTTTCATTTGATTAGGTCAGAGATTATTTCTTGTTGCTTGTAGGCATGTTGACACAGTCATATTGTATTCCCATTGCTCAGAGAAATGTCATAAAACATAAAAAGTGGGATAACCCGACAGTCTGTTTGGTGATGAAATATTTGAGTTAGAATTT
The DNA here is from genome assembly GCA_903632075.3 of Acanthosepion pharaonis. NCBI lineage: Eukaryota > Metazoa > Mollusca > Cephalopoda > Sepiida > Sepiidae > Acanthosepion > Acanthosepion pharaonis. Next base: position 2,481,428 of record CAHIKZ030000780.1, on the reverse strand, counting down.
GACCCTGAAAGAAAGCCATTAGTTTTCATTTAAGAAATACAGCTTGAAACTAATTACGAAACTAGTCTGGAGATGAGTAAACGACAATTGAACAAAGAGATCAAACTTGCTTTCACAAATAAAAATAACTAAGAAAAACCTGTCCAAAATAAACAGGCTTAAAAGCAGTCGGCGTTAAATTCAGCCATGTTCACTGTTTCATCTTACCATATAAGCAAAATGTCTTATGCTGCACTGTAATCATAAAAATGAGTGGGTATTTGAGTATTTATTCATAAAACATTTTACGGGTTATATAAAGAAATAATGTCTGTACACAAACACAGACACGCTCACACACACACACACACACACACACACACACACACACACACACACACACACACACACACACACACACACACACACACACGGGTATATATTTAATTCTCTACCTACAACGTGCGAAAGCACGTGCAATACCCTGCTCTTGTCAACCTCCAAACAAGGGAAGTAACATAGTTTCGGTGGCTAAGGCGGAACTGCCACCCTTGGTGCCATCAGCAGCTTTTGCCACTGGACAGGGTATTGTTTTTGTATACATGTCAGTCTCTTGTGATTTCTTTTTACAACTGCAACTGAAATTTTCTATGTTGTGTTAAAATACACAATGCACTTATAGTGACCATTATCAATGACAGAGTGGAAGGTAAACAGATGTGTTTCACATCGGAAGTATTGTGTTACAAGCATGATTTTATTTGACTTTATTTTGGATCATGACCAAATCCAACTTGATGCCTGTTGAGCTGTGATCTGGAGACGATGTGAAGCCCACTTTAGGTTCCAATCACTGATGCCCTCCTTCAAAAGGAAAGAAACGATTGACCGTCCAAGGAATACACAGCACCCGACATCAATAGGTAGCACATGATAAGTCCATCCTTTTTCCACGCAGTCGCAAACGCAGCGTTTTGTAGCGGTTTTTCTTTCGATCGTGCGCCTCTCTCCCTGGTCTCCTCTCATGGTACCGTTAATTCTACTAGAAGGACACACTTCTTTGAATCAGACCACGCTACAATGCCAAGGCGTTCCTGTGTCTAGATGATGTGTACCGAAAATTGCAGAAGTGTTCTAAGATCAGTTAACACCCTCCAATCACGGGCTTCACTCAGTAGTGTCATGTTGGGGGTTATTTGGGTCTTTCACACAGGACGGATCTTAGGATCTCTGGCCCTTACAGGCGGTTTGTTGGCTGATTTGTACTGTGTACTAAGGCCATGACCATTTACAGCACTTTGTTATCACACCACGTGTACATCTGCAGTGATTGTGTGCATGCAGAGAGCACATGACGTAAAGTGCCACGATCACTTTGACATAATACGCAAACATCAGTGTCAGCGTGACCCCACAGCTTGAGGTTGGTAGGAGATCATAGGTAGATGGCAGGTGGAATGATATTACCAATGGCTTCATTGCAATCAGAATATTCCATGATAGCCTCGTTGGATCAATATCACTCCATGTCGTCCAAGTACAGTGTTTGGACAGAGAAACAACAGTAGCTATTTGTTGCTCTTCCTCGAAATTCATGATTTCATCAATCATCATGTTTCGTTTACTCTTTGGATAATGTTTCGAGAAAAACTGGTTACTCGTGCTGCCCAGATCAGCTCCACTAGTTTGGATTAACCCCATATTCTCCTTAGTTCGTAGGCTGGATTCTGCTACTTGGGTGGCTTCTACTGGCGACCATTTGGTGCCATTTTTTATATCTGGCCGTAACCTGCAGACGAACTCATCGGCCGAGTTCCTCATGTTATATGAGATAAAAACATATATGTTTTTTTATATATCAAGAAAAATATTAGGGAAAATGTATGACAAAGTGGAAAGAGTTTTCTTGTGACGTGTTTCAGCCTTTAGGTTTTCAACGGAATAAATTTGTTACGTTGGTGCGAATACACATGCGCAGAAACGAGGCATGCTGGGAATTAATTTTTTTTTTCACGATCCGATTTCATTTAGATTATTTTTCTTTTTCTTTCCATTACTTTTGTCAGTAGATATCCAACACTGTGATAATAGAAGTTATTCCAGGAATGGTGAAATGTTGTAAGAGCCAAGACGCAAAGTTACTGTGGACGACATTGCGATTAAGTCACTCTCTTGATATTTTCGTCGTAGTGAATTCTTTTCTCCTTTAATCAGAGTAGCATTTTTATATAAAAATTGTGGTCAGTCTTTTTTTTGAACAGATAAAGACATATTTTCTCCGCCAAAAGATAAACTATTTTCGGCCAACAATTCATCAGAAGAATCGTTGGCAACCTATTAAATTGTTAACGAAATTTGCGGTAATAAACAGAGTGGGGAAAACGAGGAACTACAACTAAACCACACACACACACACACACACACACACACACACACATATATATATATATATATATATATATATATATATATATATACAGAGAAACAGCCTGTCTGCAGATAACAGTATATATGCTCTCGGGAAATCCAGTTGAGCTCTCTGAAGAAAAGGGTAATTTTTAAAACAGTGGCTCCTACTGCTATGAACACATTACTCTTCAACTGAATTGAGCTCTCTGGGCCACTGGCGTATTTCGTATAGAAAACATTATAATTTTCCTTTCTCTCTGCCTAGGGGTAGGATCTCTGACTCGTGCCAAATCGGTAGGGTTTCGATCCCGCCTTGAAGCGATCGGACGTCTAGCCACATTGAAGAGCTGTGATAAAGCATAACAATCTGGCTGTGGATCTATCTATCTATCTATCTATCTATCTATCTGAAAATACTCCCCTTTCCAGTAAAGCAATAATTAAAAACATCGAAGATAGCAGAATATCTACTGCTGCGTGTGATCGAAATAAACGGAGGCGTACAATTCATGAAGTCACTAAGTACTTCCAAGAACATGCAATGGATTGGACAAATGTCAATCGTGCAGCGCGGAAAGGGGAAATCATTGATCCAGCATGAAATATGACAGTATATACCTCCCCATTTCGTTACTTACAACGACAATAATATTGGTAGGCCTTTCGCCTTATACAATCATTAATGAACCTGGAATGACAACATTTGACGTGAGTTAGAAAAACATACAGAAACCCCTTCGGTCTCAGCTGACACATGAAAAGTCATAAAAAAACAGAATTCACAAAAGGGATCTGTACAGAACAAATAGGTTTGCCATATCTGCATTGGAAATTGCAAGTTACTTGTTGACTGCAAGAGCCATTGTCCCCACGAAAACTAGTTCTTGTTTTCTTCATCTATCTCAGTCTTTCATTATCTACATTGTTCTTTTCGTATCTATCACACTTTTTCATTATCTATCTATCTATCTATCTATCTATCTATCTTGTTCTCTTCAGATCTATCACAGTTTTTTTCATTATCTATCTATCTATCTATCTATCTATCTATCTATCTATCTATCTATCACAGTTTTTTCATTATCTATCTATCTATCTATCTATCTATCTATCTATCTATCTATCTATCTGTCTGTCTGTCTATCTGTTCATATCTATCTATCTATCTATCTATCTATCTATCTATCTATCTGTCTGTCTATCTGTTCATATCTATCTATCTATCTATCTATCTATCTATCTATCTATCTAGTTATCGTTGGGAAAATGCCCGACTGATATAGAATCCAGTTGAATTTTGATTTGAAGTTTCGATATTTGTGATTTATATTACCCACTGGATTAAGTGCAGGAGATTATCTTGCAAAATAAAGATGCGTTGTATAATGCTCATACGCATTTTTCTCATTAGTCTGCGGAATTAATGTACTTACGTCTCTCTCTCTCTCTCTACTCCCCGATATATATATATATATATATATATATATATATATATATATATATATATATATATATATATATATATATATATATATATATATGTTTGTGCTATATATATATATATATATATATATATATATATATATATATATATATATATATATATATATATATATATATAAATTCTTTTGTCTGTGCGCTACTGAAGGTACTGAATAATATGAACATATTCATTGTTTTTTTCTTTTTATTCAGACTAATTTTCTAGTTTTCGTTTTTATCAGAATATTTTGGTCACTATGCATTGTCTTAGACAAAGAACAAAGGCCAGAGTGTACATCGACAGTAATGCTTTGATAAAAAGAGAAAACAAAAAGTCCGAATAAGATAGAGCGCAATGGTTACAACGCCTCACCTAAAAACATATTCAGAGGATATTCAATTCTAACGTTGATTGAAAGAAGAACTTTTCTGTGCTGTGTCTCAGAGCGTTGGCGATTATAGCTCTCCACATCTTCCCCCTCTTTAATCCAATGTTTGTCCCTGCTGTATTATTCATTCACATAAGCTTCTTAGATAAGGTTAATCTAGTGTAAATCGGTAAAAGAAAAGGTAGCATTTTGTACATCTGTCTGAATTGGTTTAATTTTTGTGTCGATGTGCATAATGAGATTCTCAAGGTACTAAGAATCTTTTCTTTCTGAATGGTTTATATCGAAGGAATACCACGCGAATTTGCTTTTTCGTTGTTTATTGTTTTTAATCATTTCAAGGCAATAATGCCACTAGGCCGCAAGACGTTACACGGAGTGAATGTGAATGAGAAGACGTTAGTGAGAAGAAGTGAAGAAAGGACAATAAAAGAACAAAGTTCATGAAGACAGAAGGTCACGATTAGCGTTGTATTTAAATGTTTGAATATTGTAGTTGCCAGGGAAGCAAGAAATCGGAAGGGATTTTAACAGGTGAGAAGTGCGTGAAAAAAACTGTTAGAATAGAAGTGGCAGTTGCATCTCGCTAGTTCAACAGTAAAACTGTGGGAGCCAGTTGCCAATCTAGTTGCATGCTTTAAATTCATGGAGTCGAGACACTAAGGAAAAAAGCTCAACAGAACAGTTGCCTTAGAAAATATTTGTAGAAAAGACAAAGGGAAGCCATATCGTGAGAATGTTGAGATGCCAGATCAGGATCGATTATATAACAGACCCTTGTCTGGATTTCGTCAAGAATCTCCTGATGCACAGTAGGAGTACCAGACAAGATATGGCAACCTTATTCACTACGCGGACGAATAGTACATTTTAAAATGCGCAAGATGGATTCTAACGAGAAAAATTTTCTCGCACAACACGGTAAGCCTAGGAGTAGACGTAACAATTGATTCAAAATAGTCGTTTCCAATTCATGTCAGTGGGAAACGTGAGGCCAAAAAGGGGTAGAGTGTTGCCCTCCTGGTGGTTTTTTTTTTCCAATTTGAGAGAATATTTTCGATTTTGTGAAAGGTTCAGATCGGGTAAGTTCTGTCTTAAAAGAACATTTTTTCTTCACAAGAAATGATTGAAAATTAAGAATGAATGAAATGAGGATTTTTATCCTTTTCTGATAGGCTCATATTTCTTTGAACATTTTATTTTAAAGAATTTTTAGGATTAAGCCAATAAACTTTTTTTTTCAATGTTCTGTTGTTCTCAGATATAAAAGTTTAGTTATACGATACTTCCGCTGCCTAGATAACTTATTTGTAGTCTTAAAGGCGAGTACACAGACACACATGCACATACAGACATACACACAATGTACTTTTTGCTGAATTCCTTCTAGTAGTTACTGTTACCTTAGGAGAGTAATATGTGTTAATTTTGGTTGTTTAACGGCACATCAACTGCTTATGGGTCATTTAATGCCAAAATTGAATTTTCTTGTGAGCATTAGTAATTTCTTTTACAAAAATCTATAGCTGTTAATTTTCTTTTTATTTCCTTACAAAATGTTTTGCTGGTAATTTTTTACTGTGAAAATGTATTGCTAGGAGACTCACTATAAAAATGTATTGCTACACTTTCATAGCTTTTTTTTTGGACCCCAGTTTGTTTGTGGCTTCCTTATTTTCCCATAGCTGAGAGCCTAACAGGTGCTGCCACCCGGGTCAGAACAACATCACAACATTAAGAAGTGGTTCGCAATGAGAGGCCTAGCTGCCGGATGTAGTTTATCGTCATACCAAGGAGAAACATGTGTTTTACTCACAAGGAGATTACATTTACTTCGAAGAAGATTGATATAAGGGCAAGTAATTTTTATTTATGCGTGTGTAATGTAAAGGTTATCGACGCGGAAAGTGGGATCGGCGGGCAGTGTTAAATTTCTGGTCTATTCTCTTACATTCGCCGTTGGGAAAAAATCGAGATATGTAAAAAGCGGGGTTAGAAAAATCATCACTTTATACTGATTGTTACATTCATGTCTAAAGCGATTATCAGACCATGTATCTTCTTATCGTTCTAGAACTGACAGTCACGATGCAGTATTGCTTTCCATAAGCTGACTACATCTCTCTCTCTCTCTCTCTCTCTCTCTATATATATATATATATATATATA
>CAHIKZ030000780.1:2432500-2467500 GCA_903632075.3 Acanthosepion pharaonis | reverse complement strand
ATCTATCTATCTATCTATCTATCTATCTATCTCTGTTTATATCTAAGTAGCTAGCTATCATTTTGTTCATATTATTCATATCTATCTATCTATCTATCTATCTATCTATCTATATATATATATATATATATATATATATATATATATATATATCTAAAGAACAACACAAATTAATTACTGATGTCAAAGAACGCAAAAACTTGTCGCCAGAAGAAAAAGAAGAATTTTGTAAATAATTAACAGATATAGAAGAGTTCCTAATACACTATTTTGAATACATATGCAATCCAGTTGGTAATAATTCGGTCAAATATTTAGCCATTTTATATTGGATAGACCTAATCCTTGACAAAATAGGTCAGGCCGAGACATGAACCTTATTGTATAGCCGAGGCTGTAACAAACCTGCCGCCCTGATGACCCCATAAATATATCCCTCTATTTTTTTTCTTCACCAACTTTATGAGTGTCTTTTTGTAATTTTATTAAAATTATTACCACCAACGGTATACATTTAACCAGCTTTTATACCGACTCGTTCATTGCTCCATACGACGAGTTGGAAATAGAAGTTGGAAGGCTTTAATCTAATATCTGTTCATTCATAATCAAAGGCTTCGAGATGTTGTTCAATTGAATTAAATTGAATTTAATTCAATGAAATTTAATCCAATTCAATTGTCTGTTCGAATTTCCCAGAATGTTATCAAATACAACAAACACCAGAAGACCTGGAAGCTACAAATCCTGAACGTTACGTCGATAATGACTGGGTTGAACTCAAAAGTTTGAATCAGTCATTAATTACTCGTTTGGGCCCGAGTGGTTACAACGTTCGCTTTCTGACCATTATACCCGGGTTCCAATCACAAAGACGGAACTCGTTGGGAGTGGTCGATGTTTGCACGGGTGGAAACAAGCTTTGTGTGTGAAATTGGGTAGAAGGAACGCTTTCCTGTTTTTTTTTTTCTTGCGCTATTTTTTTTATGTATACGGTTTCGTTTTGTCTTGAAAGACATAAACCTTTATGGACATGTTGCCGCTCCTTTATGGACTAATGTGCATTTAGTGTTTCATAGCGATTTAAAAACATTACAAACACCAGTTATCTTTCATCCATAAACTTCAGATTTTAAGATCGGTTGTGGAGATTTAGTCTTGTTAGTTCATTGCTTTTTGCACTGAATATTGCCGTATGCAACTCTTTTTATTTAGGTTTACGGCCATATCACGTTGTAACCTCGGTTCCTGTACAGTCATCGAGTTAAGCAATGTCGAGCCTTGCCAGTACCTAGATGGATGACTGCATGGCAATATCTAATGCTGTAAGCTTAGATGTGAGGTTGGTGTAAAGCATAATGACTCGGAATTGTTAACCGGAAAGCCGAGTTCCAATTCCAGTTGGTTTCATTATATACACTTACGTGCAAATACCCTCGGGAAAAGGTATAAATCGACCTCTTCTCTCCCCCGTTATGGGTTAATTAGTAAGGCTTGTATCACTAAATCATACATCATCATCAGTCCCTCGACCTTCGGGACGGTGATGGCAGACAAAACAAACAACCTCCTCCAGTACGATCCCTGTGGCTCTCAGGTGTTTTGTCATTTTCATGTCCATTTAATATTTCTCTGAAAACATCGAGGGTACCTCTGCGCCGGTAGGTTGATGGGATTTGTCCCTACAGTGGCCAACTTGTCACGCCCATCTCGGAATGAGTCAAATGGGACGCGCCACCATTGTTGATTCGGGTTTCGACATGGTATTGCTTTGAATATTCTTCCCTATGGTTCTTTTAGTGGGCTTTCAGATAGCTTAGCTGCGCCAATCTACTCTACCAGCTCTTGACCGATAGCCGAAAACAAAGGAATATGGTGTGGGTCCCCCATTGGTCCGTACACTAGGCCGTTGAGTCTATCTGGAGACCCATCCGCCATGACGGTGAGCCAACTCTGCAGTTCTACCGCCGAGTATAAACACTACTTCCACATGTGTTTATATAAAAAAATATACTTCAATATTAAACTAAATAAACTAGATAAATAAATGATTATTCATTACCAAATTATATAATTAAATATTTGAATAAATAATAAAAAATAATCACCTAGTCATTATTTGTTGAAACTTGACTAATGCATGGAATAATAATGCAACACAAAATGTACTTAGAACAAAATGTATTGAAACAAGAAAGTGTACACAATATCTACATATAGTCTTTTGTATATTCATGGTAAGACCGTTCCTGGAGAATGTGTTGACTGAGTCGCAGTCGGGCAGAGTCTCTGGTTGAATCTCTTGATTCCTCCCTCTCTTCCCGGTACCAACCATATTTATATGGTCGGTACTACACTATGCAAATTAGGTGGCTCCTACCACAACATTATGATTATTATTATTATTATTATAATAGTCTCACTCCATGCAAGGCAGTAAAGCCATTAAGACGCAAGAGGTTACAGGTTGTGAAAGAATTAGAAAGAGGAAAAAGTAATAAGGATGACAGCAGATAGCGATTGGTTGGTTGTTTTGTTTTATGGCATATCAAAACCTCATTGGGTCATTTAATGCCAACAAAATTTTTGGAATAGATTCATAGAGATAGTTTGGTAAAAAAAGGTGTGTATGTATACATATATATTTGAATCATTTTTCAATTACTCATATTTTTTATTACAATCCAACTTCTTTTAGGAAATTTACAATCTTGGATGGTTTTATTTTTGTAAAATGTTTTTTTTTTTAAATTACTCACTTGGTAATATTTTGTCTGCACTAGATCAAAATCTATACACTCTAACAGTATATGTTTCACTGTAAATTTCTCTTGGCATGTCGTTCATATTGGGGATTATGTGCCCTTTAGTATTAAGTATTACTGATAATAATTTTTCCTTCCAAAATTATTGTTGGTAATAATGTTTTTTATTACAAAGTATTTCTGTTATTAAAACCTAGTTTTACACAAGTTTGGGCGTTAACTATTTGCGCATAGATGGGACCCTAACAGGTGCTACAACCCCAAAAACCCCTGATCAGAAGCCTTGCTGTTGGACGTAGTTTATTGTCTTACCCAGGACGAGGATGTAGTTTATAGTCATACCCAGGATGGCCAAGAAGACAGCATTTCAAGAAGACAACTTTCAAGTATTAACTTCAGATTCCAGGACGCTCCTCGTTCGTACAGTTTGTGGGTTAACTATTTGCCCATAACTGGGATCCGAACGGGTGCTACCACCATGGGGTCAGAGTGGACCTGGGAATAGCAGCATCTAAGAGATGATTCCACACTCCTCAAAACCTCCTGATCAGCTGTGTGCAGTTTATAGTCTTACCCAGGACGCAGATGAATTTTATCGTCTTACTTAGGACGCGGATATAGTTTATCGTCTTACCCAGGACGCGCCATTGGGAGGGTCTTACCCCTTTGCAGAAGTGCTGTCGGCGTATTCTACAGTGCCAGCTGACAGGGCGAGATAGCGATTGGCAGTGCATTTAAATTTTTGAAGATCAAAGTTGGCTGGAAAGCATGGAAACGGAATGAAGTTGCACTAGCGAGACGGATGGGAACATAATCTGTTAGCGTAGAATTTACGGTTACACCTAGCCAGTTCAACTGTAATTTGTCGAGATCTCGACGCCTGTCTAGTATCGCGCTTAAATTCATAAAGTCTACGTACCATAGCGAAGAGCTCATCCGAACAATTACCATGACAGTATTTATGGAAAAGACAGAGACCGAATACCTTACGACGGTGGGAAAGTGGCTGAAGTCGAGCTGCCAGATCAGGACCCATAATATTGCTCATTCTTCTTTGGATTTTATCAAGGTGTTCGAGGTAAATAATGTAAGATAGATTCCGGAGAGAATCATTGTCACGCCGACACAGTGAACCAACTTTCTTAGCAGCTGACCTAGCAATAGATTCATTGTAGTATCTCAACTTCATGCCAGCTGAGAACATTAGCCCGAGAAGACGTAACGAGTCACTTTCCTGAAAGTTAGCATCAGCCATGCTAATATTTAATATAAATCATTATCCCAAAATATTTAATATAAATTATTATACCAAAAAATTAAATATAATTATAAAATAAAATAAATTATAATAAGAAGAAATATATAAAACTAATAATAAAAATAAAAAATATGAAAATAATAATAAAAATAAAAATAAATAAATATTAATATAAATCATTATCCAAAAAAATATTTAATATAAATTATTATACCAAAAAATTCTTACGATCTAAAAGTATTTTCTGGCTTTAAATTACCTGCAAAATGTTCATAAGCTTGACTAAATTTAATAGCAAATTAAACGACGTTAGAAGGAAATTAGTGAAAAATAAAACGTCTTTTAAAGGTGAAAATCATGATACAAAAGTTAGTTTCTCTTGTTTTGTTGGAAGAGTGCCTAAAGAACAAAATGAAAAAAAATGTGAAACCTGCTGTTATAAAACTTTATATAACCGTTAAATATAACTGATAAGCATAGTGTTAAGTATCCAGGACTTCCGAGACTGTGATGCTTGTTTTGCCGCCACATGCAAATAATCAGCATTTATATGCCGTTTCCCTTGAGATCGTAAGCGATCGTAGCTGTCCACAATATGGTGAGTTGTCCTGGAGTTGAGTCGGCGGTAATGAGTCGTCCTGCATCCTGTTGGAAGTAGCGAGCAAAAATTGTCCTAAACGAACAGTAATATTAGCTTACTGCCCATCTCTCTGCGATCAATGCCAGAAAGGGCGATAATAAAAGGAATGACAATTGACGATTACTAGCTCTTGATGAAGGTTGAAGTTTTAGTGTTTTGAGTTGAAAAATTATTTATTTCTTCCAAAACAGTGGAAGCTAAAACGAGGAATTGATACTCGAAGAGACGCATGAAGCGAAAAGAGAATGATTGATCTGTTTGTTTTTTACGTTTTATCAACCCTTTGTGGGTTATTTAAAACCGAAACATATTTCGGATTATATGAGTTTGCTTACAATACCCAATGTGTTCCCCAAACGGTCACCCATTTAAGTATTCACCGAGATCGACGCTGCTTAACTTCGGTGATTTAAAGAGAACCGTTTTATTTTCAGCGCCATCTGATCGTAGGCGAGCGAAAGGAGAATCGTATGACCGACCCTACGTAGAACGATGTTCGACCTCGTGACCAATAAAACGAAGACATTTAAATCTGCTTGGCATTCTTTTTTTCTGTTAAACCATTCCCCAACCACTTAAAACCACCTCTCAATAACTTTCCTATCATTCTTCATTCTCTCTGATTTTTAGCAATCGTATCGTATTGTTCAAATCAGGCTTTAATCTTCCCGTCTTCAAATCACGTCTGTTGGCATCGACTGTTTACGCGATGTTAGGGCAAAGCGTATATTAGCCAAACTTGGCGCTCGAGAGAGCAACATGCCAAGTCAGACGAGATCAGACGCAAACATTAGTCAGACTGTTCGAGGTCCCCTGGTTCTGTTGGGGGTTTAGACATTTCACTCTCATTTAAGTTTATTTAGCGCCGTACAAACTGGGAAGGAAACATTTGCCAACAAAATGATTTTCCACAATTGGATTACTTGTAAGCATTTTGTGAGAATTTAAACATTAAATCGGAGTTCATATTGGTAGGAGCTTTGGAAAATCTATCTACCTCAGAGTGTTCATATCTATCTATCTATCTATCTATCTATCTATCTATCTATCTATCTAGTTAACAAGGTATCTATCTATCTCAGTCTGTTCAAAACAGCTAAAAACAAGAATCAGTAACCTTAGTATGAGAACAACCGTGATTACTATTCCCGTCATTGTATAGAGAATCAGCACATTATCTATATTAGAAAGAACGAATGGAAACTATGACGAAACTCTTATTATCTCTCCCATTAATATTAATCGTTCATGCATTGCATATTGCTGTCACATCTGGTCACGTGCTTCTGCTCCGTGTTTCGCGATTCTAGGTAAAGCACAACGATATAACATATTGATAAGATAATCAGGGATAAACAGTGCCTATGCAACTTGATGAGTTTGTGCTAATGGATGCTAGAACGGGGATTAACGCACAAAGGTTAATTATAATATCAAATTTACAGTCAAATAAATAGCTGCCTTAATGGCATGACGTTTGTAGGAAAAGGAATAATTGTTCGGAAGATGGTTAAAAAAAATGCACTCAGCATAGACGTAGAATTTATCCAACTACAGATTCTTGATGTTTTTGTTTTTATCGCTAGCGTCTTTAAATTAAATTAACTTCTGTCTGCTAATGTTTATTCGAAAAGGAATAATGTCGACCGAAACATTTACTGATAAATTAATTCATATTAAGGTATATATCTCCACTAATTCGATATACGTAAGGTTTAAAATGAATTTAAAAAAATGGAAAAGTTTTCTTGAAGGTTTCATTTTAACTCTAATTGAAAGCTGAAGGATTTAACATTTACTATTTCTAGTAAGCAAAATATTCTGTGGTGTATTTCAAACAGAAATTGTATTAATCCTAATCGATTTTCTTTCATTAAAAATTAAAAATAAATCGACCATTTTTGACATATTTGTAAACGAAAATTAATTCTTGGTTTTAAAAATCTTGCAAAAATAAAATATATATTTCTGAAACGTTATTTGAGGAAAATTAGCAATTGTAACCTTAAATTAATCTGATGTGAAACACATATTACTTATAGTATATAATGTTGTATACAAACATTTCTTAATTACGGGGTCTTGTTTTTTCTGACATGTTAATCGATTTAATGACAGCAGATTAACAACCGAACGAGTTCCTAGTTAAGTATGGTGAAGCAGACGGTAAAGTTTTTAAGTGGGAATAACACTTAAAACACGTGATTGGTAAGAATTTGGCTAAATCCAAAATAGACGGATGTCTGATCAGAATTTTGCCATGAATCAGTTTCAGAGTTTCACTACATTAATGACGACATAGAGAAAATATCCATTGATGAGCAAGTCGTGTGGAAAAAATATCTAGGATGAACGTTGTCTAACGCAACTATTAATGTTTGAAATGTGTAGGAGGACGTCTTGTAAAGCCATGGTCGGGATTAAAAAAATGTCTGGTCAGGATTTACTTATGAAGTAAAGATTATTTTTGATCTTTTGTTAAATTTCTACTCCGAAGACCATTGGTAACGAATTGCATTCTAAGCGGATTATGATGTATTCCAATGGATGTCAGTTCCTACCCATTCCCATCGGAATACCAAAATCAAACAAATACAACAATGTTAAGCAACAAAGGACGGAAAGTGTGACACTGAAATCCGAAGGCGCATTGGGATAGCGAAAGATGTCTTCCAAAAGCTAAGCAGAGTATAAAGAAACCGGGAAATTTAAATATCTGGGGAGCGTTTTAAGAAAGGTCGGAAAGTGTGACACTGAAATCCGAAGGCAGATTGGGATAGCGAAAGTTGTCTTCCAAAAGCTAAGCAGAGTATTAAGGAACAGGGAAATTTAAATATCTGGGAAGTGTTTTAAGAAAGGACGGAAAATGTGACACTGAAACCCGAATGCAGATTGAGATAGCGAAAGATGATTTCCAAAAGCTAAGCAGAGTATTAAGAAACAGGGAAATTTAAATATCTGGGAAGTGTTTTAACAAAGGACGGAAAGTGTGACACTGAAATCTGAAGGCAGTTTGGGATAGCGAAAGATGCTTTTCAAAAGCTAAGCAGAGTATTAAGAAACAGGGAAATTTAAATATCTGGGAAGTGTTTTAACCAAGGACGGAAAGTGTGACACTGAAATCCGAAGGCGTATTGAGATGCCTTCCATAAGCTAAGCAATGTACTATGAAACAAGAAAATTTCGTTAGACACAAAGAAAAGGAAAGGGAACTTTTACGTAATATCAGTCCTCCTATATAATAGAGAATATTGGAAAATTTCCTCACAGATGATGAAGAGTCAATAGAAATATAGCTCTACAGTTGGATGCTGAGAATGCCATAAATGGCGACTACTGTCTTTGTTCCGTAGTGAACCGAATTATTTTCGTCACAAAATTAATTTCCAAGGTCTTTTTAAGACCAATATAGCAAGGTTTGATTTGCTCTGCTTATTGCTGAGAATCAAATTGGCTATCTTTTCACCAGGAGAGTTTTTTTTTCTCATAGTGTTAAATAATATAACGCTTATGGCCTGAGTTGACTGCCTATATAGCCGTTCAAAGGGAAATTAAATTTTACTGAATACTTCTCCGTGAATGAGATTTGAAGTGAATGAGAGAGACTTCTAATTCCTTTGATTGTTACTATCAGTTTTGCGACGCGTGTGTTCGATAAGCGGTAGGAATTATCACTAAAAACATTCATTGGGTGAAACTCTCTTTTTTAAGAGAAAATCTAATAGCTCACTCGTTAAATGCTGATTTGTTAAGTCACAGGCGAATGAGAAGGTACTTAAACACGCCACATCCTTCTTCTTGTTATGGCTGATGGGATGGCCATTCTCCAGGACTTGTGCGCTTCCCTTGAATCGACAAAATATATTCATCTTCAGAAATACACTCTATTTCCAAAACCATATGCCTGCTAATGAAGAAGAGACTAGAAGCAGCAGAAATGTGGGTCTACAGAAAGATGCTGAGGATACCATGGATTGAACATATAAGAAACGACGAGGTTTTAGAGAAAATTAAAAAAAAAAGGAAACAAACTTATATATTTTACTTATGAACACTAATGGTTAGGTCCCAATCCTCATAAATATGTTGGTCACTATTGTAAGTGGGGGTGACATGCTGTCTACACTGCAGCGTGAGCTGGCAGCGTGGGAAGCTCTTGCAGTGTCGAACTCTCTGCCCTCGGGCAAAGAGGAACCCGGACAAGGATACCCGATCCCGCGTATGCGAGGTCTACGTGCAATTTTTGACCGAGCCCACTGGCTCGAATTTCCCCACATTAAATTTTGCCTTTTGCCACATCCTACCTCGTGTGGAGACAGGTAATTATCGTAATATGCTATCTACTCTGGCAGCGTGAGCCGTCAGCGTGGGTAGCTCTAGTCGTGTCTAACTCTCTGCCTTCGGACGAGGTTATGCTAACGTGTAGAGTCTCGTTCGGACAGGTAGACAGATGCCCTATCCTGCGTATGCGGGGTCTACTGGCAGTCTTTGCCTGAGCCCACGGCTTCGGATTTCCACACATTAAATTTGGCCTTGTGTCACATCCTACCTCGTGGGGAGGCAGGTAAATATCGTAATATGCTGTCTAAGTAGTCCAGCGCTAGCAGTGGTTTACCTACTTCACGCCGCTGGCGAGTATTTTATTTTGTTGATGTTAAAAAGTTTACCATTTCATTTCCAACATCCATTTTGGCTATTCCTCATCCAGTAACACTTCCTGGGTTACATTAACTTAACATCAGGAAGAGGCGGTCGAAGTTTATGGGGCACGTAATAAGGAAAGGGCGCTTGGAAAATCTGATACTCACAGGGGAGATTGGGGAAAAAGGGACAGATGAAAACAACGCGTAATATACTTGATGAGCTTCAGCAAATGAATGGTAGAATAGGATTTGTGAGAAACAGCAAAACGCCAAAAGTTATTAAGAGCTACAAGGGACAGGGAGATGGGGAGAGCCATAATCATCTACGTTCAGAGTGAATATGGTACATAGAGAAGAATAATCCTTGAATCTAATTTAGTCTACTATGCTTCACACGCAGAATGTTACAATTGGATGCTCCACACTTGACGAGTAACGGCTAAACCGAGGAAACAGCAACAATGTTCTCTGAGAGACCCCCTTTTTGTCTTCCATCAGCATGGTCGGTACTAACCTGCAGGAGAGTTACTCCTTGCGCTTATCGGGTTAACATTCTCGGCTGACATGAAGTAGAAAGACTATAATGATTTAATTGCGATGTCAGCAGTTGATTCCTTGTTTTTTCGAAAGTTTCTCGAAAGGTTTATATATATATATATATATATATATATATATATATATATATATATATATATATATATATATATATATATATATATATATATATATATATATATATATATATATATATATATATATATATATATATATATATATATATATATATTCTTCCTGTACACCATTAATTTGAATTTGCAAACCAGACGCTACCGATGTAGCTAAATCGTTTTGCACGCCAGGCTATATGACGCTTCTGTGTAGGATACAGGTTCGAGTCCTATAGGAGGACACACATTTTCTTTGAGATTTCTGGGACATTCATGCTGGTAAATATAGTTAATACTGTTTATTATAAACAGAACATTTACTTAAATATTTTATATATAAAAATAACGTATAAACGGAAAATATATTACTATGAAAGTTTAAAAATGAATTTGTATAGTAAAAATTACTAGCAATACATTTTTATATAAAAGAATTACATACCAATACCTATTTATAGTAAAACTAACAACAATACATTTTTATAATAAAATTACGAATAATGCAATTTTATGGTCGAATTACCAACAATACAATGAAAGCATACAATTACGTTCAAAATGTATTTGATTGAAGCCATAATACTGTGTTCAAAATATTTAGATTTCAACATTAAGTGACCTATTTACATTAATCCATATTGTATCCGACAATTTCTTAAGGAAATCAAATGCAGTCAAAAAATATAACTTCAAAAAAACTACAACATAAAACATACATATCACCGGCAATAATAATTATGTCCACATAAACATGTGTATGCACAAAAGCTGAGTATCATCTACCATGTATTCAATTGTGAATGCAGAATAATATATATTTTTATTACTTCAAAGATCCCAAGAATATTACATTTCGTCATTTGATGTCCCTTAAATAGTTGATATGACGTTAAACAAAACAATCAAATATTGCTAATCTATACAACAGGAGAATTGATGCTCAGGTGTTTTTTGTCATTTATGTTTGCTTCTCTAGGTGACTGAAGTTTTGTTTGCCCTTGACCTCCCCGGTTAAGGCCGGACTTACCAGAATATAAGCTTCCGTCAGTATAGCTCTCCGATATTAATACTTTAGTTTAATTCAAATTTTTAAACCTTCTTGAAGATTTAAAATTTAATCCGCTTCAATAAATCATTAGGAAATAGTAATATGAAAAATTTTCTGATTTCAAAATTATTAATCAAATTAATGAATATTAATTTCATCCAAAGCGCAACAAAAAATCGAGCAATTATTTAAATCTTTCAAATTATAACGTCGATTATCCAGCGGACGCCATATTGTCTTCAAGTTCGGTTCACTGGGGTTGCAGTTTGTTGAATTTGAATTTATTTATGCGTGTCATGAACTTTATAAGTAGCATTATGATCGATAAGAGAAAGGGTTTAATGTTGTGTCTCTTTTTTTTTCTTTTTACTAGAGTAACGTGTGTTGGTAACTCGGTACTTGGGATCGAAGACTTCTGACTTGTTTTAGTAAATTTTGTGAACGTGTATCTATTTCTCGTGTATTTCTGTTCACAATTGAGTATGAATTATGTATGAATATTTGTAGAGTTTGAACAGTCAGAGAAAAAGTCGTTGCGATTAAATTAATCGATTATTCCACTTCCGATTTCCTTATAATTCTATTTTACAGATCGAAGT
Organism: Acanthosepion pharaonis; assembly: GCA_903632075.3. Taxonomy (NCBI): domain Eukaryota; kingdom Metazoa; phylum Mollusca; class Cephalopoda; order Sepiida; family Sepiidae; genus Acanthosepion; species Acanthosepion pharaonis. Next base: position 2,455,879 of record CAHIKZ030000780.1, on the reverse strand, counting down.
TTTCGCCTATAGCTGGCAGTCATTGAAACAATCACTGGCATGGCAAAAGTTGTAGGAAAAAAAAATAAGTAATGTAAGATTATAAAATTTGTATATACTGTAATAGTTGCGCACAAAAGCCAAAGGAAATGGCAAAAGAACGTAATAGAAAATTAAACAAATAACTTTGATGAAACTCGGCACATAAATCTTCGCTCCAATTCAATAACGACTACAAATGAAAAGAATTTATCTAAATTTTATATAAATTTTGTCCCAACAACTTCAAACAGAATAAGCGATTTAATCAGCATAAAACCCAATAATAACAACATTAAATCTAATGCAGGAATTTACAAAATAGAACGTAACAAAAAACGTCCCAAATGCTGTGAGATATTTAGGAATTTAAGTAAAAGTTTATGAAAGGGATCTTACACAAGTAAATAAACACAAATCATGAGTTCTTTATCGTCTAGTCATAATTCCGACTTAAATAACTTAGTTTTAGTTAAAAGATAAAGTAATTTATTAGGGGGAGAAATGAAAGAAATAATTTCGGAATCCTATACAGTAAATCAACGCCCAGCATCAGGGAACATCTACTTGGCTATTCGACGTGGTGTAATGGTTAACAAATTTGTCTTGCTAGAACAGTTACGACTGAGCAGTGAGTTCGATCCTCACTGTGTTGTTTATATATTCGACCTTGTTCCATACCTAAGCTACGGCTAGAAAAATCAATTGGGTATTTCAACATGGGGTAATGATTAACAATCTTGTCTTGCTTGATCAAGTAAAACTGAGTAGTAAGAACATTTTTCCTTGGATGCTCCACACTTGCCACATCTAAGCTACGCTTAGAAAACCATTGGGCATTTCGACGTGAAGTAATGGTTAAAAGTTTGTCTCGGTAGGAAAATTATCACTGAATAGTGAGATCGTTCTTTTCTGGGTACTCCACGTTTTAGGCCTTGTGTTACATCTAAGCTATGATTAAAAAAAAACATTTTTGGGCCCTTCGACGTGGCATAATGTTTAGCTAGTTTGTTTCGTTAGATCAGTAACGACTAAGTAATTAGTTCACTGGGTCTTCCACGTAATCAGCCTTGTGCCTCATCTAAGCTAAGCTTAGATAATCACCTTACCATATATATCCCTTTATTTTTAGAAAAGCAGACTTGGTACAATGTGATATAAGTAAAAATAACTGCGATAAAAAAAATAAATAAAAAAATGATTTAAATTTGAATACGATATTCTAATTTGCACATCTGGTTACACCGAACATCAAATTCTATAAGCTGAGCATCTCAGAAACATTAACGTTTTGATAAAAAGATGAACTGGCGTTTGTTCTATTTCTCTACCTTTCAAGCATTTTACATATAAGACTAAATCATCAAACAATAAAAACATTATTAAATCTGAATACGTTCCTTCCCAAAACGAAATGCATGGCTAAAAAGCTTGTGTTCATTTGCTCATTAACTTAACAATTATCTGTCTGGTATACACACACACACACACACACATCACAATGTTCCTCTCGATCCCGATCTCTCTCATATATATATATATATATATATATATATATATATATATATATATATATATATATATATATACATTTCATTGAATACAACAGAAAAGGTGCTTTTATTTAGTTATTTTTATACAAATTCTCATGCGATCTAATATTTTTTTTTCTTTTCGGATGATAAATGATATAAAAACTGTTTATCCGATCGCTTTCGGCTATACATTTAGCCATTTTCAAGGATTGAATATTTTAACTGTTCAATATATATACGTATGTATTTATGATACAAATAAAATTTTATGTTTAAAAGTGGAAATTGAGATCAACACCCAGCTCAAACAGTCTGTTACATGCTTAAACGCAATTTTCAATTTTTTATATTTAAGAATGGTCATAAATGTCCATCATATTAACTGAAAGTCAGGTTAAATTATGGAACATGCTAAGTGATATAATTTAATGCCTAATAAATGAAACTGAGTAAATATTACTATTATTCTTGACGTATTATTCTTTTAACGTAATTATTATTTATATCACTTTAGCTTCATATTAATTAATATATTATATATTTTATATAATAGAAAGTTTTGAATTTGAACTGTTTGCTTCTAAGTTTTTAGCATTTTCATAGTCATGGACATTGGTTCGGGAAAGAAGTACATTTTTAGGAAAGCATATATTTGTGGAAAAAACAAGCCGGGTCGTAGACTTATATATTTATAAGATTCGACAGCGAAACTAAAAAAAAAAGTTGTCTAAATAAGTTACTTACACTTTTAAAAAGATGTTTTCCTTTTGTCTATATTCATAAATACACCCCCTATATATATATATATATATATATATATATATATATATATATATATATATATATAAGAACACCGGATTATATATCTTACTGTTCTTTCTCTTTTTATATATATATATATATATATATATATATATATATATATATATATATATATTTATTTAAAAATATGATTCCAACGCTACATAAGAGTTCTCATGTTTCAAAACAAGAGCCGAAATCTTCAATATAATTATTTGAATTAAATTGAATTAAAGTACTAAGCTCTGTTCCATCTTTAAGCGAAATTATTTACCTAACGAGTTCTTTCCTATTTTCTATATATTTTACACACACACACACACATATGTATATATATATATATATATATATATATATATATATATATATATATATATATGTTGATGACGATGATGATGATGATGAACTCTCCCGTCGTTTTCGACGGATGAATGTCTTTCTGTTCATGTTTATGCTTCGTATAGACATCAATCTTGAACGGGATTTTCAAACAAATCCACGTGAAGACCACACTGAAGTGTTGACCGTCATATGGGTTGATGTATTAGCCCAAGATTTAGTGTTAATTCTCAATTCTCCCGGATGGTGGAGACGATTCTTTTCAAAGTTAGTTACACCTTGGTAGCAGGTGTTTCTCTAGCTTGGTTGGTTTTCAACAGCAAATACTAAGTCCTCTATAGGGATGTTTGCAGCAGTTAAATTGTATTTAAGTTTGTCCTTGAAGCATAACCAAGGACTGCCTACATTACACTTACTATGAAAAAGTTGGCTATATATGAGGATTTTTCGGCATGCATATATATATATATATATATATATATATATATATATATATATATATAAATATAAATATATAATATATATATATAAATATATGTGTAAAAATATATGGAAAATAGAAAAGAACTCGTCAGGTAAATAATCCAAAGTTCATTAGTATTTTTGTTATTATTTTTAAAAAATAGTGCTCGATACAAAAGTAGAGCATAAATATAATTATTTATTTAAAAATATGATTCCAACGCTACATAAGAGTTCTCATGTTTCAAAACAAGAGCTGAAAACTTCAATATAATTATTTGAATTAAATTGAATTAAAGTACTAAGCTCTTCAAGCGAAATTTTTTTTGGGAATAACTAAACCCTTAAATTTACACATTTTATAAGCATATTCATTATTAAAATTAAAATTACTATGGTAACGGCTAGAGCAATTGTTTAAAGAAACGGAGCATAAGGGTTAATAATTTGTATCAATATCTCAGTTAGATTCAAAGACATCAAGTCAGGGTAATGTTGGGGGTGTCTAAATTTAAAGCGGAAGATGACATCGTCTAGTCTGGTTAAGTGTCTATGGAGATTTATTTATTTTTATTTTATTTTTTATTTTTTTCTTAAAAGGTTTTGTGTATATAAAAAAACTGTCATGAATCGCTAACATTTGTTTTTTTGAAGACTTCACAAAGGGTTATCTTTTTTTATCGGGCCTTGTTTTGAAACATGAGAACTCTTAAGTAGCGTTGGAATCATATTTTTAAATAAATAATTTTAAATATATAATATATATATAATATATATAAAATATAAATATATAATATATATAAATATATATATATAATATATATATATATATATATATATATATATATATATATATATATATATATATATATATATATATATATATATGTATATATATATATATATATATATATATATATATATATATATATATATATATATATATATATATATATATAATATAATAAAAAGGTCAAAACTAATATTAGAGTTTGAGCCTTTTATATTATATTCTTACACTGTCCTGGACATTGAGTTCTACCTGGATTCTATCTTCTTAGGATTTATTTATATAACTATATATATATATATATATATATATATATATATATATATATATATATATGATATCCCATAAGAATATAATAAGAATATATATATATATATATATATAATCCATTATATTCTTACACTGTCCTGGACATTGAGTTCTACCTGGATTTTATCCTCTTAGGGATTTATGTATATATATCTATATCTCTCCCCGGTCTCTCTCTCTCCCCTCTCTCTCTCTCTCTCTCTCTCTCTCTCTCTCTATATATATATATATATATATATATATATATATATTGACCACTAATATATATATATATATATATATATATATATATAATCCAAATTTCTGTAACGAGTTCCCTGCAATCCATCACATTATTTTTGTCGATGTTTAATCTTTCGTCTATTTTGAGCTGAACGTTGCATAAATATGAACAATTTGAATATATTCATTTTCTTTTTATTGACTAATCTATTCTTTTTATTTGTTCCATATTCATTCGTTTTCATTACTGTTGCAGCCATTCTTTCTTCAATCAACCCTGTATTCTTGGTTTATTGATTCGCCATCTTTCAAAAATATTCATTCATTCTTTCTTTCATTATTTCCTGATTAATTTATTCTTCATTCGTTTGTTAAAGTGATGTATTTTTTATTCATTCGCTATTAATGAATTCCTTTATATTTATTCATTTAATCTTTAACCGTTTATTTATTCTTCGGTCCTCGTCTGATAACATGTTCTTTTTTTTTCTGTATTCATTCTATGTACACCCTGTCTTCCTTTTCCCTCGTGTATATGTTTTCTGCCTAGCTTTTTGAATATGTCTTTGGTCATCCCAATAGTCTTCGGATCTCAGTGTCACACTTACTGTCATCTGTCAGAACACTTCTCAGATATTTAAATTTCTGCACCTGCTTGGTTTTAGTGTCCTCGACCTGTTTCGGGCTCATCCTTTTACAGATGACCATGCATGTTGTCTTCTTGCAGTTTACGCTTAGTCCCTTCTTCACGCTCTCCTTTGTTAACTTTTGTAGGAGGCTTTGTAATTTCTTTTCAGTGTCTGCTATCAGCACTGTGTCAACTTTGTATCTTCTGTTGTTAAGATTTCGGCTGCCAATGATAATTCCTGGTAGAATTTCTAATTCTCTCAGAATTGCCACGCTGTATACGTTGAATAAGTCTGGTGAGAAGACACATCCTTGCCTTATGCCTTTTTCTATTTTTGTATATCTCTTTTCTTTGTTACCAACGAGTACTGTCGAGTAATTCCTCCAATACGTCTTTGGATCTCAGCGTCGCACTTACCGTCCTCTGTCAGAACACTTCTCAGATATTTAAATTTCTGCACCTGATAGATCGCTTTTTGGTCTCATCTTTTCCATATATTCTGTCTTCTTGTAATTTATGCTTAGTACCTTCTCGCTCTCCTTCGCTACATTTTGTGGGAGGTTTTGTAGTTTCCTTTCTGCGTCTGCTATCAGCACTGTGTCATCTGTGTATCTTATGTTGTTAAGATTATGGCCGCCAATGATGAATCCTGGTAGGATTTCTCGTTCTCTCAGAATTGCCTCGCATCCTATACAGGATGAATAAGTCCGGTGAGAAGACACATCCTTGCCTCATGCCCCTTTCTATTTTTGTATATCTCTTTTCTTTGTTACCAACGAAATCCTCCTGTAGAGTAATTCCTCTGCTTAGCTTTTGGAATTCGTCTTTGGCCATCCCAATACGTCTTCGAGTCCCAGCGTTGCTCTTACCGTCCTCTGTCAGAACAATTCCTAGATATTTAAATTTCCGCACCTGATTGATTTTAGTGTCCCCGACCATTAATTCGCATTCCAAAAGCTAGGCCGAGTATTCCGAAACTGGAGGTTTTGTTGGTAACAAAGAAAAGAGTACTGAACTGCTAAGAGATATCTGTCATCCTTTACGGCAGAGAATGTTGGACGGTCTCCTCAAAGATGAAGAAGAGACACGAGGCAACAGAGGTAGTTTTTTTTTTACAGAAGGATGCTACGGATATCATAGACCAAGCGTGTGAGCAACGATGAGGTTTTGGAGAGGATGCAAACATGGAGGAAGCTTAAATTTAACAGGAGGAAGAGGCAGCTGAAATTTCTGGGACACGCAATGAGAAAGGAGGGCTTGGAGAATCTGATACTCACAGGGAGGACAGAGGGAAATAGAGACAAGGGAAAGCAACGCGTGACATACTTAGCGAGCTGGAGCAAGTGGATGACAGAACAGTGTTTGGGAGAAGTAGCAAAAAGACAAAACATATTGAGAACTACAAGGGAATGGGGTGAAGTGGAGAGCCATGATCGTCTACGTCCTGAAGGCACACGCCACAGAAAAGAATAATATGCTTTTCATTTTATGTATCCATACCCTTTCTTTCTTTCTTTCTTTCTTTCTTTCTTTCTTTCACACACACAAGCGTGCGATTGGTAAATTGTCGCCATTTTATATTTTTTAGGTCCTGAACTTTCTATCTTCTTATCTGTTATTTGCCTTGCACATATTGTTTGCTTGTTTGCTTGATATTATTTTATTTTTGGGCTGTTTCTTTTTCTTGCAAACTTTGTTAATTCTGTTCTTTTTTTTTTTTTTTGACAGTTCTGTTACTTCTTCTGCCTTTGACCATGGCTAATCACTCATCATTTTTAATACGGTAAGTTAGATTAACGTCTGTGAGTAAAAGAGCACTATAAAGTAATTCATTCCGCCGGAAATTTGAAAACAGCATGCTGTACTGCTTGGCATTCGCGCTGGAAGCTTTAATACGAAGATTTTGGGTGTTTGGGGGGTTAATCCGATGCAAAGGATTCAGAAAGAGTTGGATGAGTCTAATGGTGATTACGAAGGTGTTTGGAGTGATCACTAGTGATGGCGACGTTAAGCCTCCATTCATCTTCTCGCAGGACGTCAAGCTCAACACGGAGGCCTACATTAAGTGGAGGAGCTCGTGTTGTCATGGATTGTTGCTCTGGATCAAGAGAGTGGCTGCTTGAAGAGCCTATGTCTGGTAACAGGACTCTGCATCATGTCACAAAACAGGAGAACCCAGTCATGTTTTCAAACAATTTCTTCGACCACATCACCCTTTATATCTGGTTCCGTAACTCCCCAGACTGCAACCCCATTGATTATTATGTGTGGGGCGCAGCTGTACAAGAGACCAACAAAACTATTTGTAACATCAAAGATGAAGTGAAAGCAAGAATTATGGCATCATTCACCTTGAACTTAAACAAGGAGACTATCCCGAAGATTTGCAGAAGATTCCGAAGTCGTTCTGGAGGTCGTGGTTGAAGCCAATGGCGATTTTATTGAATAAATCTACTCTTTTAGTTTTTTTAATATATTTTTGTGTAATGTTGGTAAATACATTTGTTAAAATGAGAGTGTTATTTCTATTTTTGCATAATTTAGACGACAATTTATAGATCGCATGTTATATATATATATATATATAATATATATATGCGTTTCATTTCTTTTTCCATTTCTTCCTTTCAGGCAAATATGTTTTACAGTTTATGTGCCCACATTATTTCCTTGTTTCTTCCTTTATTCATTTCACACATATATATATATAACTTTTTTATTTTAAGTATCCCCATCTTTACTTTGTATCTTTCAAAAAAAAGAAGAAAATACAATCTCTACAGCTGATGATATCAATTAAACATTTCTTTCTTTAATTTTTCTTTCTTTATTTCACATATATATATGCCTCATAATGTTATGCATCCATAACTTTCTTTGCTTGCTTGCCTCCTTTCTTTCTTTCTTTCTTGCAATTTATCTTTCTTTCTTTCTTTCTTTCTTTCTTTCTTGCAATTTATCTTTCTTTCTTTCTTTCTTTCTTTCTTGCAATTTATCTTTCTTTCTTTCTTTCTTTCTTTCTTTTTCTTTCTTTCTTGCAATTTATCTTTCTTTTCTTTCTTTCTTTCTTTCTTGCAATTTATCTTTTCTTCTTTCTTTTCTTTCTTTCTTTTGATTTATCTTTCTTTCTTTCTTTCTTGCAATTTATCTTTCTTTCTTTTTTCTTTCTTTTCTTTCTTTTCTTTCTTTCTTTCTTGCAATTTATCTTTCTTTCTTTCTTTCTTGCAATTTATCTTTCTTTCTTTCTTTCTTTCTTTCTTTCTTGCAATTTATCTTTCTTTCTTTCTTTCTTGCAATTTATCTTTCTTTCTTTCTTTCTTTCTTTCTTTCTTTCTTTCTTTCTTGCAATTTATCTTTCTTTCTTTCTTTCTTGCAATTTATCTTTCTTTCTTTCTTTCAATTTATCTTTCCTTCTTTCTTTCTTTCTTTCTTTCTTTCTTTCGTCCATCCTTTCCTGTTATTTTTTTTATATTTGTCTTCCTATTTCTGCCTAATATCTTTCTTTAAACTGTCCGTTTTCTTTCTAACATTTTCTTTCTTTCTTTCTTTCTTTCTTTCTTTCTTTCTTTCTTTCTTTCTGAATACATTTTATTTCAATCGTTTTTCCGCCATATTGCAGCCTATTAGATCATTTTTTTTATTTCTTGTTTTGAACTGAAGAAATAATATTTTGATTTCAATCACAGACGAAAGACGCGTCTGTTTCTTTATATTAAACATTCTTATGTACGGAGCCAGATCACTAAATTATGTCTGGCATTGTTTTATTTTTTATCAATTTCAGATTAAAAATATAATGTGAACTGATTTAACGATATTATCTTGATCAGAGAACTGAAGATTACAGACGAGATAGAATTACATAAAAGTTTGTTAAAATTCTGATTTATATGTAAATGCAAGATAATTTTGATAACATTTTTAGTACCCACAAAAACTCATCTACTATAAATTATTTTCAATAACTACTTGGCCAAGAATTGAAATATTAACGTCTGTCACAATATTTATACAATTAAAACGTAGAAAAGGCAAAAAAATGTTGTTTATGGATTACTTATATGAATCACTTCCTTAAAGCATTTTTTTTTAATAATTCCTTAGCGTCACGATCACATCTCCCGTAACCCATTAGAGTCATTTGTACTATTGTTCACCCAATACAAGGCCCAAAAACCACTCAAGGTAGAGGGCTACTAAATGAGGTTGTTGTAACTGGGTATAAGGAAGGAATAAGTCATTTTTCTATAAGAAACGGTAGGATTTATAACGGTTGACTTAAAGAATCCAAGATTTTAGTGATCGGGAAGCACTTTCTCAGGACTGGATAGAAGTTCGTCCTTACCAATGGAATACAAAGGGAATGACGACGAGTTGAACCTGTCTTCGTGTTACATGACGGATCCTAGCTGTGAAGGTCTGAACGAGTGGCACAATGGAATGTAGCTCGTTTTAACATTTGGCATGAGAATAGCGATATGTTTGCGCCATTTCCTGTATAGGAAAGAATTTACAGCGTGAAAAAATAACTCATCACCCCTCAAGGCCGTGTATTTTTCTTTCTAAATCGATCAACAAGCCTGGATGGATTAGACTTAGACTATATATATATATATATATATATATATATATATATATATATATATATATATATATATATATGTATGTATGTATGTATAGATACAAGTTTTGACTGAGACATGTTTCGTTGAATAATTTAGACAAGTTTTGTCTACTTATTTGATTATACAATCATTAGTAATGACTCTTCCCCACCTACTAACGTTTTACAGAAAACTAACATCATCTATATATTTAAATGTCTTCTGGAATATTGCATCTCCAACGGTAAAAATAATATTTATGTTGGACACACGTTGTCTCGGCGGCTGAGTTTTCATATAATCATATAGTCAACATTTCTAAATATTTACAACAACATACATGTCCACATTCCCAATTCAGAAAAAAAAAATTGTCGAAAATACTTCTATACATTTTCATGAAAAGAATAAACATGAACTAAAACTTCTCAACGCTTTCTATAGTAAAAAAAATGGAAACCAAACATAAAAAAATTGATTACGAATACTGCACAAACGTTTTAAAATATGTATAATGGATAGTTTAAAATGTCGGCGTTTGCACTAATAGTTTTTATTACTTATTTCGTAAAAACACAACAAGTTTGTCTTCGAAAATAATGAACACTACAACATTTGTCTTGCAATAAACAACACTCTGATGTGTTGTGTAGAAAGTACTCGGAATAAATAATATGTATCAACATAGTAATTTTCTCTCTTTCTTTTTAATAATGACACCAAAAAGCTTGTCCTTGAATATGAAAGTATCCAATTGAAAATAATTAGACAAAACTTGTTTAAAGTATTCAATGAAACATAACTCAATATATATATATATGTATATATATATATATATATATATATATATATATATATATATATATATTGACACATGTTTCATTGAATAATTTAGGTATTTTGTCTACTTATTTTCAGTTGGATCCGTTCATTTCACGGACAAGCTTTTTGGTGTTGTTATTGAAGAACGAGAGAAAATCGCCGAGTTGATACATATTTTAATTTGCTCATGGAGTCGGCCTGATTCCAGAATGGTATGTCCTCTAGAAGTAAAGTTGAAAATCCGAACAATTTTATTTTTAAACTTTCATTTGAGAACAGTACTTTTTTTCATTTGAATATGAGCTATTTAAAGTTATAGATTTGTGTCCCTTTAATTGTTTTTATCAGTAGAAGCCAAAATAGCGGAATCCGAAAACAATGGCAGCAATGAAAACTTGGGTATCCATAATTTTAGGATTGCGTGTCAGAAAATTTCGAGTTATTGCTTGAAGCAATAAAAACCTTGCATAAAGCATTAACGATTTAATATTTTATTCCTTGTTTTAAGCTTTGTTTTACCTTTGATTACGCAGTGATATATATACGGAATGAGTTAGTAAGACTATGTTTATATAGGGTTTTTATTTACGAGTGATTTCTATCATTTGGTATTATTTGTGATCCGCCAGTGGCCTGGTCCAAAATGTGCCGGATAGACGACCTACATTCCATGTTTCCGCCATATCTAAATTTCACGGCTTGGTCCCGCCATGTCACTTACATCGTAGCAAACCACCCATATTACCCCCGTATTCCAATCGGTGAGAAGAAAGTTCCACTCAAACAGCTTCTTCCCGCGAACCACAGCTCTGTGGAACAGACCCACAAGAGGATGTTTCCCCGATCTCTAAATTCTTAACCTCGGGCACCTCGACATGGTGTAATGGTTAGCAAACATGTCTCGCTAAAACAATTACGACTGGGTAGCGAGTTCGATCCTTACTGGGTGCCACATACTTTTGGCCTTGTGCCACATATAACTTGTGCTTAGAAAATCACCACTCCAATCTTAACCTGTTTAAGTTTAAATTATATCGTTACCTCCCCCTCCTATCCGTATAAAATACCTCTTAACGTAACTTTCGGTTGTAAGATCGGTTGGAAGACCACATCACACCTACATTGATCAAATTGTAGATGAATGGATGCCATCTGGAGGACCTGCCGACAGCGATGTCTGACAGAGATGGCTGGAAGGAATGAGTCAGGAGAATTCGAGAATTCTCGACCTGATATATATGATACGTCTGGTAGAGGTGCTAGCAATCGTTCCGGTACTTCAAGATACCTCAGTTTCTTAGTAACTATATTAAAAACAAAATAATTCGTCTGGAAATTAAACGTTTTTCCCAAAAAAATTAGCGGGGAAGCTTTTCACTGCATAATTAAATATTATGATTATTTTAGTAATGATGTTAATTATCTAACACCAAAAAAATATCCACTTCCTATACCATAAATGCAGTTTTTTTTTTCAAAGTAAATCCACTTTCTTCATTTTACAGTAATAAAATTTTATACTGAGATATCCGCAGCAAAAAAAAATTAAATATCTGGAAAGTGTTGTGGAAAATGGAAAATACGACACCTAAATCCGAATGAGTATTGGATTAGAGAACGAAGCGCTACTGATATGTAAATGTTTGCCTAATTAGCATAGCTAAGGTATAGTGTATATAAATACCCAAGCAGTATGAGCAGGGCTGCACTCTGGATGCGAGTATCAAGCTTGTTTCGCCAGAACAATTACGGCTGAATAGTGAGTTCGATCCTCACAGGGTACCCCATACTTTCGGCCTTGTGTTTCATCTAAGCTACACTTAGAAAAAAAACATTACTTTAAACCTCGACCTTGTGTCACATTCGGTAGCAAAATAGGTGTGCTGAAAATACCCTCAGTCTGCGAGTATCGTGTGTTGACCGGCAGAAGAGGTTCTACGACACCTGAATCCGAATGAGTATTGGATTAGAGAACGAAGCGCTAGTGATATGTAAATGTCTGCCTAATTAGCATAGCTAAGGTATAGTGTATATAAATACCCAAGAACTATGGGCAGGTCTACACTCTGGATGCGAGTATCAAGCTTGTCTACCACGCATGGCCTCGTACAGAGTGAACTTTACTGTAAAATAAAATAAAATAAATTATCACGTATAATCTAAATTAGTAAATTATCTGAGTAATCATCATCCATGTAGTTATAAGGGTGAGGCTGGTATTTCGTTCCCCTCCCAGACGTTTTGAGGAGATTAAACTTAAGACGAATTTTTACTTTTAGGATTTAATCTAAGACGATGCTATTGCACTGTGTTGCACAATTTGCCTAAAAAAAAAAAATTGATGTTATTCATTTTTAAAATAAATCTTGCTTTCTGTCTTTGTCTTCTTTTTTTATTTTATTTTTTATAAAATTTATATAAGTCTAATATGCGGAAAGGTCAATAGATCTCTTTCCAGAAAATAAGTACAGGCGAAAAGCATAAAGAAAAATTGAATATTTAAAATTAAAAGAAAAAGACTAAAGTTCAGTTTATCGGAGGACCAGACAAAAAAAATAAAATAAAAAAATAAAATGAAATAAAGTGAAATAAAAAATAAAATAAAATAAAATAAAAATAAAAAATAAAATAAAATAAAAATAAAATAAAATAAAAAATAAAATAAAATAAAATAAAATAAAATAAAAAATAAAAAAAAAATAAAAAAAAAAAAATAAAAAAAAAAATAAAAAAAAATAAAATAAAATAAAAAAAATAAAATAAAATAAAAAAATAAAATAAATAAATAAAATAAAAAAAAAAAAAATAAAATAAAAAAAAAATAAAATAAAATAAAATAAAATAAAATAAAATAAAATAAAAAAAATAAAAAAAAATAAAATAAAATAAAAATAAAATAAAAAAAAAAAATAAAATAAAAAATAAAATAATAAAATAAAATAAAATAAAATAAATAATCCTGTGTATAATTTCCCCAGCTTTGACATTTAACATCTGACTTATCCGCATTTATTTCATGGCACCAAGCCTCGTCAAATTTAATACTGCAATTATAATTCGTTTATCCCTAAGGATCCTAAATCTTAAGAAGAAATTAAAATTCAGTTATTTATATCTGATATCGGCGCTGAAAATGAATTCCCAGAACCAAATTCCGGGATAATCTGTTGCATTCACTTTCGCACTATTGGCATTGGAAAAGGCAAGAAACATCGCTTCTCTTCCATGCTATGGGCTAAATAGCACGATAGACTGAGCTCTCTAACCTTATACTGAGAAGAAAAACTCTGAATTCAAAACCATCAAGAGACCAGTGTGAAACCACTCCCCTATCTTCCTCAAGAATCCATATCAATTCAAAGAAAGTAACGGAAATGAATCCGAGGAGAGTCATGATCGCCTACGTCCCGAATGGTCATGGCCTAAAAATAAATCGGCTGAGGAAGTTAGTTCACAATAAGAGAACAATGAGCTCATTAATCTGTAGTGTTCAGAGATGAAGTCAATATTTAAATAGTGTTGCAGTCGTATTTGCACTTACAAACGAGCCGATGATTTTATATACGCTCTACTTTATTAAGTAGACACGGCAATTTAGGCAAGGGCAAAGGCCTTGTGATCGGGATATGATTCCGGCATTAACAACCTCTTTTCTGACTTCCCATCAGATTACTCGAATTGTATGTGGCATAGGCAGTCTCTAATTATCTTTTACCCTTGTCATTGGATCAAAGATGTCTGAGAATCCACCTACTGATGCGCAAGCCATGAAAGACTAACCAATCGATCGGGTACAATCATATTCGCGATGGCTGTAAAGGCAAACTCTTCATCCATCGCAGCCTGTGTAGTGACCGTCCTCATGTTGGTACTGTGAGTAGTTAGCAATATATATATATATATATATATATATATATATATATACTGTATATATAATATATATATATATATATATATATATATATATATATATATATATATATATATATATATATATATATATGATAACAGTGGTACTGTGAGTAGGTAGTATATATATATATATATATATATATATATATATATATATATAGTAGCAGTGGTACTGTGAGTAGGTAGCAATATATATACATATATATATATATATATATATATATATATATATATATATATGTGTGAGTAGGTAGCATATATATATAGTATATATATGTGAGTAGGTAGCAATATATATATATATATATATATATATATATATATATGGTAGCAGTGGTACTGTGGTAGGTAGCAATATATATATATATATATATATATATGATGTAGGTAGGTATATATATATATATATATATATGTAGTGTAGTAGCATATATATATATATATATATATATATATATATGGTGAACCAAAAGATTGATGGTCAGTAGGTTGAATAGGGTTTGTGGTAGGGTTGTATAATAATTATAAGAGCAGTCCGTGAATATATTGATGAAACATTTCCGGAGAATCCGATTGGCTGAAGAGGTCCGCGTTCATCTAAATTCTACTCCAATTTTTTTATTCTTTTGGGGAGTCAGTCAGTTATGTGCCATACGTGATACACGCTTAGGCGATCATGTATCTTTGACGAGGCAATTTTTTTTCCCGCAGTAGCCAGTTGCCATACGTTCTGTCCTGCTATTTACCCATACCTGGGAGGGGAAGAAGCGGATTAGCACGTAAGTGAATGTAATGGATTCGACTGGAATTCCGATTTCTCAATCCGAGCCGCTATCTATTACTCCACCGTGCCTCCCATTTTGGGGATTACTAAAGGAAAACGTTTATAGTTGAAAAGTACGAAATATTGGCGATTTGAAACATTACATCAGAGAGGAACCCGGACGAGGCTGTGCCGAAGGGCAGAATTTCGTCCGGGGAAGTAGACAGACCCGAACCCGTTTATGCGTGTTCTACGGGGATTTTTTGGCTGAGCTTACGGCCTGGGATGACTCACGTTAAACTCGACCTTGTGCCACATTTACCCTCGTGGTAGGGGCTAATAAATATCAACAGTGATATACTTTAACGCTGGTCAACCAACACACACTTCCAAGTCGTGTAACACACTTCTGTTGTATTTACTGTTCAATGCACGTTTTATCTTCAACCTCTTGTTTTATTATTTCTTAACCATTTACTAGGTCATAACAGTAACCGAGAAATTTTAAAGAAAATGTGCTCTCCTTTTGTAGGAGAAACCATCATTTGATTTGGTGCGTTTTACTTGTCTCCGAAGATCTGTGTAGCAAGGTTGTGAAATTTGCTTTTAAGGAAATCACACTTCCCTCACTAAGATATTTATCAAAAGCCCATATCTGCGCTGTTTCGTATCCGAAACCGAAATAAAGCAATTTCTAAAGAATTAAGTTTATTTATTTTTAATCCGTTTAAGCAGTTTGGTTTGGTTTGTTTTGTTTTACGGCATATCAACTTCTGTGGGTCATTTAATGCCGACAACATTTTCTTTCCTGGTAATATTTCTGCTTTGTCAAAAATCCATTTCTGTTAATATTTTTTCTCAAAAATGTATAGCTGGTAATATTATTTTTTCAAAAACGTATAGGTGATAATACTATTTTTCCAAAAATGTATAGCTGGTAATACTATTTTTAAAAAATGTATAGCTGGTAACATTATTTTTCAAAAACGTATAGCTGGCTACATTATTTTTTCAAAAACGTATAGCTGGCAACATTATTTTTTCAAAAACGTATAGCTGGCAACATTATTTTTTCAAAAACGTATAGCTGGCAACATTATTTTTTCAAAAACATATAATCAGAGGGCTTGCTGTTGGACGTAGTTTATTGTCATACCCAGGACGCGGATGTAGTTTATCGTGATACCCAGGACGCCCATTTAAGCAGTTATGGTAAAAAAAACATAAAAATTGGGCGTTTATTTAAATATGAGTATCCATTAAATAACGTTTGAAATACCGTGTATACTCGCGTATCATGCGACTTTTGAAGGCAGACTTCAAAACTATGTAAATTGCGATGGACAGCAGTTTGAATGCTATTTTCTAGTTTCCGTTTCAGGAAATATTGAACATGAACAAGAAAATGCCGAGTGGTGTAACGTTCATGATATTTTATATGCCTATTGCGTTTGCATGTTTTTGACGGCTCGAACAAAAAGAGTATTTTAATGAACTATCAAAATCCTTTGAGAATTAATATTTAGTGGAATATTTTAGATCATTCCTATATTTTAATATTATTGATAACTGTTAGATTTTAGTTATTTATTAACATTATTTTCAGTGTTGGTTTGTATAATGCCACCATAATATTACAGTGACATTTTATTTTTGCTAGTGATATACATAGATATATATTATCCATGTTTCATTAAAAACGACAGACAAGGTACTGTGATTAAGCTTTTTATTTAATTTTTCTTGTGTTCGAACAAGTGTTTTCTTTTCTGAACACAGAGTGTGTAGAAACTGTCCAAATGTTCTGTAATTCTGAGTGATTTCTGCTATACTTTTAGCCATTATAATTGACCGGCCTGGATAGTATCATTGTCTACGTGGATAGTACCATTGAACGCCCTGGATAGTACCTTTGTCTTCCTGGATACTACCATTGACCACCCTTGATAGTAGCATCGACCCCCTGGATAATCCCATCGTCCACCTGGATAGTATAGTCGTTCCCTTGGATAGAACCATCAACTCTCTGTAGCACTCGTCTACAAAACTAAAACGAGCTAGCTAATAGTTTTCTTTATATGTTTTATGCCCTTTTCGGGCTTTAGTAAGTTTTGTCTAGAACAAAGTGCCATATATACGGAGCATAGAAACCGAGTACAATCGTTGACACTATCTTGGCGTTCTTTGCAGAACTTTTTTTTACCAATTATTCTGACACAGGGTCACAGACATGGAGCATGTATACAGTAAGTATCGATCCGTTACCAATGGTCAGCAAGACAAGCCTGTTAGTCATCACTCTATGGAGAGTGTGAGTAATGAAGATATAATTATCTTTTTGATTATTAATTAAAATAAGGTTTGGAATGTAACATTCGTTTTAACTTTTCTGAAATAAAAGAAAATAACTTACCTGGTTAATCCAGCAATTCGTCGTAATAATCTGATCTTTTTCATCCTGTAAAAAGAGAAAAGGAATTTTAACAAATTTAGGATACACTGTGCGAGGTGAAATCAATAACGATCAATGGGAAGAAAGCAAAATGCTTATCAGCAAAAGCAAAATCGATGGTGCAAATTAGAGCTTTCGACAGTAAACTAGCACATAAGGCTGACTACTTCCGCGACGTAGACGTGTATACACGTTTTTACCGAAAGTGATTTTTTAAAAACAGGGACGAATAAACACGTCAAAATCAGCTACAGAATCGTTTATACGTTGATTTTGATTCGTATTATGCTCTTCTGATCTTGAAACGAATGCAGTTGCCAACTCATACGTCTGGCAAAAACAGAATTTATCAGCTACAACAAAGAAAGAGAAATTAAGTTGAAAAACGGCATCTTCCGTCCAGGAATATGTTTACCCCGGCAGCAACGTCCAGTCAACGGAGAGAGATATCAAAATCCGCAAAGGCAAGGCCTTTGGTGTCCTTGATGGTCTGTGCACCATCTGGAAGTCCTCCCTCTCTTACAATCTTAAGAGGGACTTCTTTAAGGCCACGGTTGCATTTTTCTTGTCCTACTGCTCAACAACATGGACACTGAAGAAACAATATGGAGCATCCCTTGATGGAACATACACAAGGATGATATAAGTTGTATTGGACATCAGCTGAAGAAACACGCATCAAAGTAACGCCTGTATGGACATCTTCCTCCTATCCTAGTTTCGCTAAGAGAGATGTTTCGTCGAGCTGGTCACTCCTGGAGAAGTATGTCGGAACATGTGAGTGATACCCTCCTATGTAATCTATTACGTGGCAAAAAGATCGGTTAAAAGACTATATTTAGTCGTCCCCCCACGAGGGTGTCATGTGGCACAAGGCCTTTTTAACGTGGGCATTTCCGAGCCATTAGGCTCGGCCAAATAATAGCCCATTTGAACCCGTATAAACGGGTTCAGGGCCGGTTTTACCTCCACGAAGGAGACTCCGCCCTTCGGCGTAGCCTCCTTCGGGTTCCTCTCCGTCCGTAGACAGAGAGTTGAACCGAACCGTCGCTCAGAAAGTGAACGACAGATCGGTTAAAAGACCTCATCACACCTACATTGATCAAATTGTAGATGACCCTGGATGCCATCTGAAGGACCGGCCGACAGCGATCTCTGACAGAGATGGCTGGAAGGAATGAGTCAGGAGAATTTGAGAATTCTCGACCTGATATATATGATACGTCTGGTAGAGGTGCTAGCAATCGTTCCGGTACTTCAAGATACCTCAGTTTCTTAGTAACTATATTAAAAACAACATAATTCGTCTGGAAATTAAACGTTTTTCCCAAAAAAATTAGCGGGGAAGCTTTTCACTGCATAATTAAATATTATGATGTTAATTATCCAACACTAAAAAAATATCCACTTCCTATAGCATAAAGGGATTTTTTTTTCAAAGCCGAGGAGTAAATCCACTTTCATCATTTAACAGAAAAAAAAATTTATACTGATATATCCGCAGTAAAAAGAGTTAAATATCTGGAAAGTGTTGTGGAAAATGGAAAATACGACACCTAAATCCGAATTCGTATTGGATTAGAGAACGACGCGCTAGTGGTATGTAAATGTCTGCCTAATTAGCATAGCTAAGGTAGAGTGTATATAAATATCCAAGCAGTATGGGCAGGGCTACACTCTGGATGCGAGTATCAGGCTTGTCTCACCAGAACAATTACGGCTGAGTACTGAGTTCGATCCTCACAGGGTACCCCATACTTTCGGCCTTGTGTCTCATCTAAGCTACACTTAGAAAAAAAAAACATCACTTAAAACCTCGACCTTGTGTCACATTCGGTAGCAAAATAGACGTGCTAAAAATACCCACAGTCTGCGAGTATCGTGTGTTGACCGGCAGAAGAGTCTCGCTCCTCTGTCAATAATATTCTCTCCACTCCAGGCAGTAACTTTCGTTCGGGAAGTGACCGGGCTTATTGCCTGAAGTATCTTCCATATAGGGAAGTGTCGAGGGAGAATGGGGAATTTTTGCACGGTATTGACGTTAAAGCTCTACCTTGTGTCACATTCATGGGTGCGTTGACAAAAAAATCAAGCACTCGGTATGCGACACAAACGACTACTTCTGGATTGATAAAATACGAAGAAAATCTCACTTCATAACGGATGCATTTCACAAGCTAAAAAAAAAATACTAAGAAACAGTAAAATTTCGTTAGAAACAAAAGAAAATTACTGTGACGTAATGCCAGCCATTTTTATATGGCAGTGAATGCTGGGCAATCTCATCACAGATGAAAAGATAACCGGAGGCAAGAGAATGATGGAAGCAAAAAGAATAGAGAAAGAAAAATGGATACTTTTACTCGCAATCAAAAAGAAAGCTTGGAGATATGAAGAATAATGGCTTGGAGAATTTGAGGCTGTCAGCACATATGGAGGGGCAGATAAAGCAGCGTCAAGGTTAAAAAGATTGTTACAACCAACGTCCAAGTGTAGACAACAAAATTAGCTTGAAAATTTGCTTTCGAAATTCTGGCGTTCGAAAACTTTTTTTTTAATCCGGTCTTAGTTTATTAAACCATTTATTCTACATTCAACATCATCACTAAGACACTGGAGGTGTTGAAACAAAATGGCTATTTTTGTAGTGATTTTATAACATATTTATATTATAATTTTTAGATAAATAATTATACACACACACACATATATATATAGTTCTAGTCGCTTGAAGATCATGTGATCGTGAAACTTAATTAACCACTCGAGCTGACCTCAGTTGAGCGTTGATGTTGTGAAGCAATTTTTGTTCTGTTTTCACAGGTTTCGCATCACTCCTTCGTAGTCAGCCGAATAACTTTTCTGCCCATTCTCGTAATTAATGACGAGAGAAAATCAACAGAAGAGGATTTTAAATTATGAACAAAGTCTTTAACTGCATTAGTATTATAACTCCATATTTTGCAACGGTCTTATTTTAGTCTAAAAGGAAGTGATTCAGCTGGATATCAAGCCATTATTTACACATCTACATTACGCGAAACTGTAACAAAACTCACGGCTCTGCAGAATAGATTTACCATTGCCGCTTCTTACTTAGTTCAACATCCGTTTTCTTGATACTATGACTCAATGAATCATTCGGTGTCGAGCAGTAGAAGAAATTGTATGTGTTCACGTTATACAGTTGGCGAAAAATGAGTGAAAGGAATCTGGAGCAATGTTTTGTGTGAAAATTGACAAAAGTGCGCTAACGAAACGTTAGCCATAAATACCTTATGGTGAGCATTCTACTAAGAAATATTTTGAATGTTACGAGCAGTTGAAAGAAAGTTTCAGAAGTTGTGCAAGGTCTCACAAGAAATGCGCAGTCAAATCATATGCAAATATGGACAAAGTGCAAAAACTTGGGGCTCTCAAATTGAAGATAAAGTGCGTAACTTACAGCAGAAGAATTGCATATGAGTAAGATATGACAAAAATGCGACAGATTTGAGATCGAACGCGAGTTCTTGGCTACAAAATCCGTTACAAAAATGGGAGACTATACGCGAACCTTGTATTCTCAATTGAATAAAGCTTTCTTAAAGCCTACATCTGCGTTTTCAAATTTACAATATACATATTAAAAATGCAAAGTATTAAATATATATATATATATATATATATATATATATATATATATATATATATATATATATATATATATATATATATATCAAACGAGAGAAAGAACAGCAATTAATTTTCTATTAGCGTAGATCTGACGTTTAATTGGTTGATCAAGACAAACCCCACAAGTCTATTTTAATTATGACCATGTATTTTCTTAAACTTTGTCGTTTGGAAAAGAGGTAAAATTTGTTTTTTGAAATTTTAAAATTTGAAATTTTAATTCTTTTTAAAAAAATTTGAAATTTAAAAAAAAAATATTTAAGCACCAGTCACTTATCGTACGCCTGAATAGGTGTAGCGTATTGCCCTAACACGAAAACTATTGTGTAGCGATTTCAACATGTTTTTGTTCTAATAGCTAAAATAAAATAAAATATATATATATATATATATATATATATATATATATATATATATATATATATATATATATATATATATTTTCTAGTTGCTTGAAGATCACGTAATTGTGAAACTTAAGTAACCACTCGAGCTGACCTCCGTTGAGTGTTGATATTGTGAAGCGTTTTTTTTTCTGTCTAGATTATACAGCTCTCGTATAACTCCTTCGTAGTCAGGCGATGAACTTTTCTGCCAATTCTCGTAATTATGACGAGAGAAAATCAACAGAGGAGGATTTTAAATTATGAACAAAACTGAGACAATTGAGAGCGATGCATTAATATAGTAAAATTGTCAAAACCCTGTGATTAAAAAAACAATTCTTTTACGCTGATGACCGTCAATATCTTTTGTGCAAAGATATTAATAATGATAAAATTAATGTCTACAAAGTACCAAAGATTAACCACAGAAAAATGAAGCAGCAATTTTGGGAAAGCAGATATATTGGTGCCAAAAAATATGACTGGCCTGCAAATAGATAAGAAAGTTTTTTTCAAAAAGTTAGCTTATATAATTCAAGAGTGGTTTACTTCGAACTGCTTTAGTCCTGGGGGATTGGTCACAATAGGGTATATAAAGTGAAAGAAACCATGAAAACATTAACTGAAATATCCTTAGAGTACTGCTTAGAATACCAGGTGCTGTATGCTTGGATGTGCGGTCGGTGTAATGGATAATGGATCGAAATTGTTAAACGGAGGAGCCGAGTTCCAATTCCACTTAGGTTTGTTATATCCACTTACGCGAAAATATCATTCTCTTTTGTTTCGCTAAATCATAAATATCGCCAAAAAAATTCTTACAATCTAAAAATATTTTCAGGCTTTAAAATAACTTGCAAAGTGTTGATAAGCCGTAAAAAACGAATCAACCAATAAACTCTTATTTATGAAATAATTCTATAATATATAGCGTGAAGAAGACAACAAGCAGCACCATCAACCGACCTAAAAAGATCAAACATCGCCTATGCACAAACAAAGAAACGTTCTTCATAAAACGTATAAAAACCAGAAATACCTTTAGACCATCTAATTTTTCATGCAACAAAACAGGTCAATTATTGTTAGATTGAGTTTTTTCCGTTTTGAGGAACCAATTGTAATTGTAATGCACTATCCTAACTACAGATGATACGTGACAGTTAAAACTGTCTTTGGCGTGAAATAATATATATAAGTTTTTTGTATGTTAATGGTAGTGTAAACAGTGGGTTAAAGGAAAAAAAATGTCCTCTTCCTAGATAGTTAAATACTACAGACAGCAAGAATAGAACATGGAAAAAAATATAACTCACGAAATTCACCGGTCATTGCGCCAAAAGATTATAACATTTTTGATCGTAGCAGAACGCTTTGATGGTAAAACGTTTTCACATCAAAACCTGCACGACTTTACTAAAAAATCTATCTAAGGGTTGTCTGTTAAGTGGCAACATTTTATTGCAAATAATGGTGAATATATCATTGAATAAAATGTAATTATACTTTTTTTTAAAGAATCAGCTTGATATGAAAAAATCCACTCATATTTATGATAGCTATTGCAATATTTTTTAAATTTTTAAGTTGTTTAACGATGCGATAGCGGAATTCATCAGTATATTAAAATGGGAAATCCGTGAAATCCTTCTTCTTCTTCT
>CAHIKZ030000780.1:2412500-2427500 GCA_903632075.3 Acanthosepion pharaonis | reverse complement strand
GGTCTGTCCTGCTATTTACCAATAACAAGAAGGAGAAGAAGAGGATTCATACCTTTCCCAACGTACGTCAGTCAGTTATGTGCCATGCGTGGTACACGCTTAGGCGATCATGTATCTTTCGACAAATGACTGACGAGGCAAATTTTTTTCCTGAAGTAGGGAGCCATTTCTTTCTGCGGTAGACCAGTTACAACCCAAGACTGTAGAACACGGTCTGTCCTGCTATTTACCCATAGCTGGGGGAGAAGAAGAGGATTCATACCTTTTCCAAGGGTATTAGCACATAATTGAGTGTAATGGATTCGTTGGAATTCGAACTCAACTCTCTGATTCCTCAATCCGAACCGCTATTTGAAACACGTGTAATAAAAAGTGACAGCCAACGTATTCTTCGAATAATTGTTTGAATGTTTTCTATTTCGTCGGCATTTTGGAGCATAGTAAAGGTTTGTCTATATCTCTGAGATGAGGTATCATGATTACTTACACTATCTAAATAATTCGGATTTTTGTCCTCATCTTTATTGCCATATTCACATTTCGCAAGTTGTACTCTCCGGCATTCAGGTGATTGGAATTTCGAACCAAACCATTTATTTCGTCCACCAGGGTAGATTCTTCTAGTTCCACGTGCCGTGCTTCCTCGGGATGTCTCAGTTATTTACCTTTAACACACCTCTCCAAGATTTGGTTCACCACTACTGTAGACTGATATTGAACTCACAACTCGTTGGGTTTAGTTACTGAATCTAACCAACACCTTTATCCACTGGTCCACGTTTCCTCAGTAAGCACAGTAAAGGTTTTAGAAATTTAAAACTATTCAATATTCAAGCAGCTAAGTTGTGATTTCACCATTACATTTTACATCGGTTGCCTCAAAGCAGGAGGTCAACATTCATTTATTAATGTCAAAATTCTTAATGTCAACGTTCATTTAGTAATGTCAAAATTGGTGTTTTCTTTGTTTCCTGATTCTAATTTTGAACATAAAAAGTAACATTTTTTTAATATTATGCTTATTTATTTGAGAAAAGTTAAAAAAAATTACAACACGAACATAAAATAAAACCCAAATATCTGAGCTATTTATGGAGAAGTTGCTTTGAATGATCGAACAAGCCAAAAATGGTTTGCGAAGATTCACGATGCTCCGCGCTTGAATAGATTTTTTAAAGATATTTAGCAACCAAATTAAATGATTACGAGAAAATAAAAAAAAGTATTGCGACACAGAAGTATATCAAATTGCTTAATCATGTCTTTTCAGTTATCTACCATACTCGTTATATATACAGGGTGTGATGGGTAAATTGTCCCCATATTATATTTTTGATTTCGCGCATGCGCGCTGTTTGTTTTTGATTTTGTCGACTGCACAATATAGTAGGGTCAGTTGGGTACCGTCTTTGAGAAAAAAACCACCATGACGCAATTCATTCCGCCAGAAATTTGAAAACGGCATGCTGTACTTTTTGGCATTTGCACCGGAACCTCTACGACGAAAATTTAAGAGTGCTTAAGTGTCAATCTGAGGACAATACAGAGTGACCTTCATATATTTTGACTGATCTTTTAGCCACCTAATGAACATTGATGAACGTTCTCAAATTTGAAAGCCTCGTTAAACCTATCATTTCGGAGTTCGTCGGATATGTGATATGGATATATCTACGGATATATATATATATATATATATATATATATATATATATATATATATATATAAAGGTGAAATGCTGTAAGCGCCTAGACACAAATTTACTTTGGACGATCAAGCGATCATTCTAGTCAAATCTTGCATTATCGCAATGTAGGATATTTAAGAACAAAATAACAAAATCTGAACAAAAAAGAAACTAACAGAAATTGGCTAAACTGTATATTAAATCATATTACAAAAATTGTCACGCAAAAATCTTTCCACATATATATATATATATATATATATATATATATATATATATATATATATATATATATATGTTTCATGCTAAAATGAACGCAATCGTCAGGCTTAAAACGTGAAATAGATTTATCGCCGCTGTGTGTTGACCTCAATATACACTTTGGATCAGTTGGGCACCGTCTGTGTGAAAAAGAGCACACTGATGCAATTCACTCTGCCAGAAATTTGGAAGCGGCATGCTGTACTGCTTGGAATTTATACCGCAAACTATAATACAAACATTTAAGAGTGGTGGGGTGTCAATCTGAGGACAAAGCAGACAATTTGGAAAGAGTTGTATGAGTCTAATGGTGATTACGAAAGTGTTTGGAGTGAACAATAGTGATGGCGACGTTATGCCGCCATTCAACTTTCCACAAGGCCTCAGACTCAGCAGGTGCCTTGGGGAAGTAGCGTTGCCCTGGGTCAAGAGACTGGCTGCTAGAAGAGTCTATGTCTGGCAACAGGACTCTGCACTATGCCACACAAGCAGGAGAACCCAGTCATGGCTGTCAAACAATTTCTGCGACCACATCACCCCTTACATCTTTGCAACCTAACTCCCCACACTACAATACCGTTGATTATTATGTGTGGGGGGCAGTTGAACGTGAGACCAAAAAAATCCTTGTAACACCAAAGATGAACTGGAGGCAAGAATTAAGCCAGTGTTACATTATTTCTAAAACCAGATCTTCTGATTAATGCTACACTAATTTCCACCACTAGCCGGATGTGAAAGCTCCGAACACCCAAAACTCTAAAATTCTGTTGACTGCGCAAGGCACCGAACATACATTACACTCATAGAAAAAATAACCAATACAATCCAGAATTCCTACCCACTCGCACCTACTCCATCCCATACGCTTAATAGGACAGCAGCATTCACCAACTTAAACAAGGAGACTCTCCAGAAGACTTTCAGGACATTCTGAAGTGAACTGGAGGCAGTGGTTGAAGTAATGGTGATTTTATTGAACAGATTTACTCTTTAGTACTTCAAGATACTTTTGCGCAATTTTGGTAAAAGTACCTGTTAAAATGAGATGTCAGTGTTATTTTCATTTTTGCGTAATTCAGACGAAAATTTATCCATCGCACACACACACACACCCCATACACTATATATATATATATATATATATATATATATATATATATATATATATATATATATATATATATTCTGGTTGCTTTCTGAATTCTTGATTGACTGCAAAAAGTATCGAGAGAATGACTTTGGTCTGAAAGATAAAACTTTCTGAGAAGATTTGATTAGGACGCAGCTTAAGTATAAAAGGGATTTGTCAAAAGATAAAAACTGTAAATATGTTGTTCAATTATGTTAATACCTAAAATAACAAAGGCTTTTTTTTATCGAATAAACCAAAAGGGTTTTTTTTATCTTACCTTATATAGAAAAAAAAAACATACACTCGAAATAGCGCGAAAGATGAGGAGAAGATGAGTAGTAAACATTGAGAAGAAAATGGATGTTTAATGGTTGAGGTAGTTGCAGTTGACATACCAACATTGGTACTATGATATCAGAATAGGTATCTCACTCAAATTTTACACCAGATCGTCAAAAGAAGCCAGTCGCAGGTTCAACCAGTGATTACTCAGGGTTGAAGTAATCCGGTATTTTTAATGCCAGAATCAGGCTGTTAGACAGATAGATATATAAACAAGCCTCCTTCAATCGACATATTTTCGGCAGTTTCTCACACACCGAAGACAGAATGTATAGCCCACGTATCGAACAAGCGCTCTCTTGTTAGTTGATTGAGATTAACTCGCGAAATATTGAAGTGACAGAAGTTTCAGATATTTTCTGATCATTTAGTTGACAGCTCCATTTCATTCCGGGTGAATACCAACCGATGCCAAGGTTTAGCATTTGGGTTCAAGTCAAAGCTAGGTGTTACCATGTCTCTCTCTCTCTCTCTCTTTCTCTCTCTGTCTGTTTCTTTCCCGCGTTAAAGCGAAGCTCTTCAGTAAATTGAATTGATCACTCCGGCTGTTTGACATTTGTTTACATTTGTAAAAACAATGCAATAGATTTAGTTGCCTCATTCTGTCGAGTGAAGATAGCGCACTGGTAGAAACCCTGACTGATACCAAATTGGTTGGTCTTCGATCCTGGCTTGAAGCATTCGGTTGGCTAGTCGCACTGACGAGCTGTGATACAGCGAAACAGTACTGTCTGCGAATGACATATATATATATATATATATATATATATATATATATGCAAGATTCGTTAAAAACAACTGAAAAGGTGCTGTGGTTGATCTTACTTTCCTTATTGACTGCCAGGTCAGGTAATTTATTAATTTTGAGTTTGGGCAACAATCCCTCTTTTATGCATGTTTCATTAAAAATGACTAACAAGTTGTTGTGGTTGATCTTACTTAGCTTTTGGGTGCCGGTTCAAGTAATCAAATAATTGTGCATTCACGCAGCATCCCTCATTTATGGATGTTTCGTTAAAAACAATTGACAAGGTACTGTCGTTCATCTTACTTTCCTTGTCAGCTGCCTGTTTAGGCAATTTAATAATTATGTATTTGGGCAGCAATCGCTCCTTTATGCATGTTACGTTAAAAACGACTGACAATATGCTGTAGTTGATCTTACTTTCCTTGTTGGCTACCAGGTCAGGTAATTTAGTAATTGTATATTTGGGCAGCAATCTTTCTTTTATGCAGCCAACAAGGAAACTGGCATGAAATAGCGATTGCTGCCCCAATACACATAAAGTGAATATTGAGGTCAAAATCCAGCGACGAAAGTCTGTTTCATGCTTAAACGCAATCGTCAGTCCATGTGCGTTGTGTTTATATATGTTGATAAATGTTGTATTGTGGGTAGGTCTATTGCATTATTCTAACAGATATTGGGTGGACCATAACGATTATGTTTTAAATTTGATTTTGATTGTTATTACGTTTGCTTGTGTTTATACGCGCATTCGAAGTTTGTAAATTTGTTTATTATTTACTTATGTTTCCTTCTTTACCTATATAGTGAATTGGGCTTTTTTCATTTTGACTTATTTTTATTTCCTCTTCATTTTTTCTTTATTGTCGTTAGTTTTAATTTTCGAATTTTTAAGTAACTTAGTAAAAGTTTGTTTCGCGTCTGCGTTTTGAGATGAGTTCTCATTAATTTTCTTTTTCGGCACAAAGTGTGTAAAAACTGTCCAAAATAACAACACACCTGCAAAATCAAAACTACAAAGATCCAATATTATTTACGAGTTGAAATTTATTTAGTAATTTGAGTTGGTCTAAGAAGGTAATTCTAGCTATTTTAACTCCAGACAGAGTTTACTGTTTAGAAAATTTTTTTGTAGACTGATGCTGTTTCCCTTATTTTCCATGATATTTTTGGTGTGATTAGTTTTATCTTTTAAAATTCTCATATATATTTAGAAAGCTTTGTGCTATTTGCGTATTTACTATTTGTAGACGATGTGTGCGCAGTTTGTTTGTTTCCAGTGCACTTCAATTACTCCCATGTTTCTTATAACATTGGCCCTGTATATATATATATATATATATATAGGTTGCGATAGATAATTTGTTGCCTAAATTAGGCGAAAATAAAATTAAAACTGACATTTAAAGTAGATTAAATTTATTTAATAAAATCGCCAATGGCTTCAACCACAGTGTCCAAACGACCGAAATCTTCTGCAACTCTTTTGGATGGTCACCTTGCCAAACAGTTCAGCATACTGTTTCCAAATTTCTGGCTGAGTGAAATGCGTCATGGCGCTCTTTTTCTCACAGACGTTGCCCAACTGACCCTACTATGTTGCGCAGTCAACAAAATAAAAAAAAAAACAAAACAAAAAAAACACACCGCGCATGCGCAAAATTACAAATTGGGAGAATTTACCCATCGCAGCCTGTGTGTGTATGAGTGTGTATATATATATATATATATATATATATATATATATATATATATATCGGCATCATGCAAGGCAGTAAAGCCACTTAGACACAAAGGGTTACAGGATGTGGAAAAATTCGGAACAGTAACATTAATAATGAGCGGGAAGAGAAAAGAGTAATCGGGAAGACAGTAGATAGCGATTGACATTACATTTAAATTTTTGTCCATTATAGTTTGCTATAAATCTTAGAGCTGGAAAGGAATTCCACAAGTGAGATGTGCGAGAAAAGAAACTGTTAGCATAGAATTTACAGTTACATCTAACCAGGTCAATTGTAATTTGATCAGCGCTTGGGGCCAGTCTAGTAGTGCGCTTAAATCCATACAGTCTAGGTTCCATAACAAAGAGATCATCCGAACAATTAACATAAAGTATTTATAGAAAAGTCACAGAGAGGCCACCTTACGGCGGTGGGCAAGGGACTGAAGCCGAGCTGCCAGATCAGAACCAATAATATTGCTGATTCTTCTTTTGATTTTATGAAGACACTCAAGGTAAATTCTAGGTGTATCTGACCATATGTGGCAGCAATATTCTTAGCATGCACGAATGGTTGGCTTATAGATATGTAAGATCGATTCTGGAAAGAAAATCGTCTTGCACAACACAGTGAACCCACTTTCTTAGCAGCTAACCTAGCAATGGATTCAATATAGTCTTTCTACTTCATGTCAGCTCTCAGCTGGCATGATGTGGAAATTGACTCTTGGGACCGAGAACTCAATTGATACATTGGGGAGTCAATTTCCTGGAGGTTAGCATCAGCTTTTCTCTCAGGAGGCATAGAGTGGTCTGTCAGATGATTAATGGAGAGAAGTTTATTTTTGGAGGCGTTAAAATTAACAAATCATCTTTTGGCCTAGTTAACAACGGAGGTGAGGTCGTTTTGGAGATCGGCTGCCAGTTTGATATTCTCAGTCTAACTATCGTGCCAGGAGTATGTACGTGTGTTTGTGTGTGCGTGTTTGTGGATATAAAGGGAGTAAAAAAAAAAGATGGAAAGGTAAAATTAAGCGAAAAAATAAGTAACGGTGAAGGCAAGAAATCAAATTAAAGAAAATGACTATGAGTGTGAAAATAAAAGAAAACGCCTTGGTAGTCGGTGTGGCGGGGGATTCGTAAGACTAAACTAAGAGCAAAAAAAGAATCCCAACATCTCGAAAATAAGATCCTGAATAAAAGAACAATATTGTTTAATAAAAACAGGTGAATACATTTATTGAAACAAAACGTTCAGTTGATTACTGATGACAATTCCAGAACAACGTAACTATAAACAATTTTTTCTATCCTCTACCAGTCGCGATGATGGAGAAAGCATTACCTCGAACCATCGCCAGTGAGACACGCTGCAAGAGCCACTCCGTTTCACGAGGCTCGTCCCTTAATCCTCCGAAGGAACGCCATTGAACGAGGGCCAATAACCCCTGAAGTCTCCACTGCCACAGGAGTAAAAAAAACAACAAATCTATCAGCAAGAGAAGAATATTTAACTATTTTTTTCATCTCTGCGTCCCGGGAGACGGATCCTGGCTCAACCGCAGACCTGATCAAATTACTGGCCGAAAATGTATCCGCACAGGTCGCATCCCAAATCAACGACTTTAATAAAATCGTAATGATTACAACCGAATTTTGTGTTCCGTTCTTTTCATCATGAGATCTGTCCTACGGGTTCGATTGAATATTAACCCAACTCTTCAGAGGAGGGGTTTGTCGAATGACGTCATTGTCTGCTTACCGGATATGACGTCAATGCCTTTAAAAAATTTTCTTCTCTTTTTAGTGACATAGTTTAAGGGTAGAAGACTAAGAAGATGAAGTATGAAAAGTGACTCAGACATAACATCCACCTGCGTTGCTTGAACGCAGGCAGTTCAACTGAATATTTGGCTGAAACAGTCGCGAGAAGCTTGCGTGATCATACAAGAAGACTTTGTTCAACACGTTTTAAAATTTGTTCAAAATAAAAGCAGAGTTTAAATTCATATTTCAAATCAAAATATATCCTTTGTCGTCACATGTAAAATACACGATATAAAGAGTCTATATATTACTACATTCGTTTTGTATACTTCTATATTTTCTGTCCTAAACTTCAGTCAATAAAAAGACGGAGAGACTCTCAAGTTTACTGTTAAAATGTGTATTATTTACACTATATACAATGTTCGGAGTGTTGTCCTCATCTTTGTTGTCATATTCACGACGTTTAGGCCGTTGCACGCTTCAGCCTTCTTCAGGTGATTGGAATTTCGAAGCGAACCCTTTATTTAGTCCAGCGGGATAGATTCTTCTAGTTCCATGTGCCGTGCCTCTTCCGGATGTCTCAGTAAGATTTATTTCCCTTTAACTCAACTCTCCAAATTTTTGTTCACCTCTGTTGTGGCTAGGTGTTAAAGTCACAACTTTTTGGGTCAACTGGATTATTCAACCAACGCTTTTGTCCACTTATTCATATGTCCTTGAGGACCAACAAAGATGAAGACAACCGTCCGAAAATTGTAAATAGTGTAAATAATTACAACACCTCATGTGATAAATATAGGCTGATATTAAAATGGTTATGTTGAATAAGGTGCCATATGAATCTAGAAGAGTCAGTAAGAACTGAAGATTATGAGGATAAGGAGGATATACACCGAATGACCCTTAACGATTGTAGGGGGTCAGAGACGCACGCGCGCGGGAGTCTCTTACATAAACTGGTAGTTCTTAGAGAAATGAGTTGAACTGCCTTTGTAAATATAAGAATAAATATGTTAATTAAAGACTCTCCTTTTTTTAAAAAAATACAACATCGCTTTTTGGAGCAATAAAGAACCACTTCCATTTACTCCGACACCAACGTCTACAAACATGTAAGCAACTGAAGAAGCATACAAAAACACGAGTTTCGACTACCTTCCGTTTATTCTCCTTTTCGTTTCAAAAATATAAACAGAAGTGAAATAAAGTACTCAGTGTCTCTTCGGCGTGTCCGTTTTCTAATTTCTGTTCCAGAAACTAAGGTAACTAAGGATAAGCATTGTTATAAAGGTCGAGTTCAAGTCAGCCTTGCGCATAGTTGAAACGACCAAATAATTTTTTTTTATTTACTTCATCATTGGAGCGTTTAAGCATGGATATCCCTATCTGTTTCTAACCATAAGTTTGCTGTTTGTTAAAATTATTCTCAAAACTTCCACGTTACTCACATGTTCAGTCTATGTTATACTCAGTATCCTTCTGTTGAGCTACATCTTCGTCATCTGTGAGGACAATGTCCAGCATTCACTGACATATGAACCGAATGATGTGACATAGCTTTTCAGCACTATTTTCAGAATCATTCAGCTGTCTGGCATAACAGGATTGATAAGTTGCAAAAAAATCAATCAGACATCAAAACACTACCCAGATATTTAAAATTTCATACTTTCTTGATTTTGATATCTCCAATTCCTAACTCAAATCTTGGGCTCTTCCTTGCTTTAAAACCCTTTTTCTATCTATTTACAGATTGGTTAGTGCTTTCCTCTCAATTTAACAGGACAGATTTTCCAGGAGTTCACACGTCTTCCTTTCTTTTTTCTTTCAATTTATGTCAAATTAATATTGTTCTGTTTAATGAATTTGAAAGATTTTGGCTCTCCCAGGATAGTTACAAGGTCAAAAGTTTTCCGTAGTCTGTTAAAGACATAACATAATTTTACGTTCCTTTCTATTGACATACTTCCTCAGTTCATTTACAGGTTACGGCGAAATCACGTTGAAACCCTGTAAGCTTGGATATGAACGGGGAGTAAAGGATAACGATCTGGAGTTGGTAAATCAGAAAGCTGAGTTCCAATTCCAATCGGTTATTTTGTTATATTCATTTCCTGCTTTGTATTCATTTAGAAAGGAATGAACCCAAATTATTCTCCTTCATCTCTAGGGTTTCGAGTAAGACTTGTATTATTAAAACCATTATTAGGTTAAAAAATGAATTGATAAAAATAAAAAAAATGATATAAAATTGCGTACAAAATATTTAAATTTTGGCATTAAATTACCCAGAGAGGCTAAGATTTCGGTAAACAAAAATAACAATTCAATCAATTCATTTTCTATCCGCATGCAAGTGGTTTGCTTCCAGTAAATGTTTTGGCTTATTCTAATAAAGAGTAATCTTTCTTGTGTTTTTACATAGCCATCATATTTTTTTTGGTAAGCACCTGTGTATTCTTGAGAGAAGTTTGTCAAATTGCGATAAATATTTATTGATGAAAACACTCCGTTTGTTTACATCAAAAGTTGAGGTTTCAAGCAATTGCTGATTTAAAAAGAAATCCATCGCTGAGAGGCAGAAAAAGAGAGAGAGAGAGAAAGAAAAAGCTCCGTTTATATTTATCACTGGAAGCAATATTTAAAGAAAAGGAAAGAAAATACGACAAAAAAAAAAAGAAAAAAAAAAGAAATGACAATTTGTCCTCTTCGCGCTTTCATAAGAGTAGGAGAAATTTTTTAGCACTTGTGATAAGGAAGCAGTTGAAAAGAAAGAATATCTTGGCTAAAAGAATAGAAGTTAGGACGGGAAGTCTAAAACTGAAGTAGAATTTCGAAATACGCAAAGTGGGGTATAAAAGTATTTCTTGAAGAGGTACTTAGGGGTTCAGAATTTGAATTATTTGCACATCACATGAAATCAGGTTAAATGCAATTAAATAGTTAAATAATAAGATAAAATGATAAAAATTAGCCGCGGGAAATTAACGTAGAGAAATCGTTTGCATCAAGAAAAACAAACTCAAACAAATAAAAAGGCAATATTTAAAAGAAAAGACTAAGTATTCCCCCATAGTAAGAGTTACTTCAAAATCATTTGCCATGTTACACAGTGTTTGCTGTGTCTCTTATTTGATTGCTTTTTACGGTTTCTACTATTTAATCCATAGCTGGGGGAGAATAGATGCACTCATACCTTTCACACTTGATAGATTTGACATTTTTACGGCTGAAAAAACTTATGCAGGTTATTCTAAGTCTGAAAATATTTTTACATTGTAATAAAATTTTGGAGCAAATAATAATTTACTGATAGAAATTTTACTGTTTACTCCATAGCTGGGAGAGAAGAGATAAATGCATACTTTTCCCACTTGATGGATTTAACTTTTTTTACGGCTCATAAACCTTATAGAGGTTATTCTAAGTCTGAAAACATTCATGAATTGTAATAAATGTTTGGAGTAAATAATAATTTACTGATAAAAATTCTACTATTTACTCCATAGCTGGGGCAAAAAGATGTATTCATACTTTTCCCAATTGATAGATTTGACATTTTTACGGCTTAAAAAACTTATGTAGGTTATTCTAAGTATGAAAATATTTTTATCTTGTAATAAATTTTTGGAGTAAATAATAATTTACTGATAGAAATTCTACTATTTACTCCATAGCTTGGGGGAAGA
This sequence comes from Acanthosepion pharaonis, assembly GCA_903632075.3. Lineage (NCBI taxonomy): Eukaryota > Metazoa > Mollusca > Cephalopoda > Sepiida > Sepiidae > Acanthosepion > Acanthosepion pharaonis. The sequence goes on along the minus strand of CAHIKZ030000780.1, from coordinate 2,416,144 downwards.
GATAGATCCTTACCTTTTCCAATGGTATTTGCGTATAGAGATTCGAAAACCCAAGCTGTTATCCATTATAACATCCGTATATCTACAACATCTGGTGTTCCCAAGCAGTCACTCATCTAGGTACTGGCCATTTCTGATATTGCTTAACTTCAGTGATCCTACGAGAACTGGTGTTTCAATGTAATATGGCCGTAAGACTTCCTGTGTCTCATCGGTGATTATAATAATTACGCAAGAGAAAATCCACCCACATTCCCTCCGTATTTCACCGGTGAGGAGTTCCACTCAAACAGTTTCGCCCCGCGAACTACTGCCCTGAAGAACCGACTCCCAACAGGATGTTTTCCCCGATCACTAAAATCTTAATCTGTTCAAGGTTCGGATTAACCATTACTTGCACTCCTATATGCACAAATGGCCTCCTAACGTAACCATCTCCCACGAGGGGCTCCTAGGCCTTGTAAAGCTTGAACCTCACTATATATATATATATATATATACAGGGTGTTTCAAAAAATTTGATATCATTTCGCAACCTAATAACTTTGTTAGATCTCCTTCAAATGACTTCAAATTTTAATAGCATCTTTATGTTTAATGTTTGTTTTATGTTTTTATGTCTTTATGGATCGGGCGTGCTGGTGTTAAAGACAGTGTGTTGCTGAAATGGCCGCCCCGTGCACCTGATTTAACACCTTGTGAGTTTTTCCTCTGGGGCTACGTGAATGGAATGGTGTATGTTCCCCCTCTTCCTGCAAACATAGAAGAACTCAAGCAGAGAATCAATACAGCACTGGAGACTGTTACACAAGATATGCTTCAGCGTGTTTGGCAGGAGCTGGATTACCGACTTGACGTATGCCGTGTCTCAGGCGGTTCGCATATTGAACATTTGTGAAATCGTTCACATAATCCACATGCTTTTGAATTTCTCATTCAGATTTGGAAGAATAAATCTTATGATCTTCAACATTAATACTTTTTAATTTCATTTGCCTTAATCATGTACTTTCTGTGATATTTACATCTCAAAGGATATCAAATTTTTTGAAACACCCTGTATATATATATATATATATATATATATATATATATATAAGAAAAACAGACCGCTTTAAGGTACCATTATAATAATTTATTTCACGAGAGCCCTTTTAAAGGACGCCGGATCATCAGATAGCATTTCCAAAATTGAAACGAAAAATGAAATGAACATTGATCAATTTTCATTTCATTTTTCATCCTCCTTGGGATTACCCATACGGATTACCAAGTTTTTCATAACTCAAATATATATATATATATATATATATATATATATATATATATATATATATAATTATTTATTTAAAAATATGATTCCAACGTTATATATATATATATATATATATATATATTCAACCTCTCTCTACTACTACTTCCACGGACAGTGCTCGGGCAAGCTACATTCTCTGATTCCGCCGAAGAAAACCTGCATGGCATGGACAACCCATTCCGCTCACATAGTAACCAACTACTGACATTCCCTCTGTGTTCTATCGGTGAGAAGTAAGTTCCACTCGAGCAGCTTCTTCCCGCGAACTACTGCCCTGTGGAATCGACTCCCAATAGGATGTTTCCCCGATCACTACAATCTAAACCTTTTCAAGGCACGGATTAACCGTTATCTTTCACTCCTATACACACAAATGTCCTTCTAACGTAAGCAGCTCCCTCGAGGGGCTCCCAGGCCTTGTAAAAGGTGAACTTTACTGTAAAAAAAATAAATAAAAGAAAATAAAAAATATCTCTTATAAAAACAACAAAAAAAACGGAGAAATAAATATCCGCTTTTTCTGTAGTTTATTTTTTTAATAAAGTAAATCATTTTGGATTTGAAGTTAGCAAATAATTAGATTAGAATCCCATAAGATTAACTGTAATCTAGATAACCATAAATTAGGTTAGAATCTCATAAGATTACCCGTAATCTAGATAACCATAAATTAGATTAGAATCTCATAGGATTAACCGTAATCTAGATAACCATAAATTAGATTAGAATCTCATAGGATTAACCGTAATCTAGATAACCATAAATTAGATTAGAATCTCATAGGGTTAACCGTAATCTTGATAACCATAAATTAGATTAGAATCTCATAGGATTAACCGTAATCTAGATAACCATAAATTAGATTAGAATCTCATAGGATTAACCGTAATCTAGATAACCATAAATTAGATTAGAATCTCATAGGATTAACCGTAATCTAGATAACCATAAATTAGATTAGAATCTCATAGGATTAACCGTAATCTAGATAACCATAAATTAGATTAGAATCTCATAGGATTAACCGTAATCTAGATAACCATAAATTAGATTAGAATCTCATAGGATTAACCGTAATCTAGATAACCATAAATTAGATTAGAATCTCATAGGATTAACCGTAATCTAGATAACCATAAATTAGATTAGAATCTCATAGGATTAACCGTAATCTAGATAACCATAAATTAGATTAGAATCTCATAGGATTAACCGTAAACTTTGAGAAGGCAGAAGGTGTGATTGTTAGCAAAAGGAACATGCTAAGTTGCCAACTACGAATTGCAGAGACCAAAATCAAGGAAACATGAGCATTTAAATATCTTGGTAGTGTTTTAATAGAAATTTAAATATGTGCCACCGAAATCTGAAGTCGCATTAGAATATTGAAAAGTGTGCCTCTCCACCCCCCCCTCCGCAACGAAAAAACACGCAAAGTAAATTATTAAGAAACAGGAGAATTTCATTAGAAACAAGGAAATTAATCAACTGCTTTATCCTCATATATAGCAATTCTTCTATATGGAAGTTAATGCTGGGAAATTTGCTCCCAGCTGAAGAGGAAAGTTGAATTAACAGTGATGTGGATCTCCATCATGATGCTGGGAATAGCGTGGGCGGCACACACGAGCAATGAACTAGAATTAATGTGAATGAAAACTAAGAAGGACACTTAGACTTAGAATCGGAAATGGAGTGTTGAAAATTGTAAGACACATAAGGAGGAAAGAGGGCTTCGAGATTATGACACTTACAGGATATTTGGGAGATAATGAGTTGTGTAAATGGACGGTGTTGGCAAGGATAGTCTAATTCAGTCTTTGCATTATCTATCTATCTATCTATCTATCTATCTATCTATCTATCTATGAAATTCAGTCTTTTCATTATCTATCTATCTATCTATCTATCTATCTATCTATCTATCTATCTATCTATCTATCTATCTATCTATCAAATTCAGCCTTTGCATTATCTATCTATCTATCTATCTATCTATCTATCTATGTTTGATTTTATTTAACTGATTTAACTATCACTACTATTTAATTGTAGTTTCTGTTTAATTCAGTCTTTTCATTATCTATCTATCTATCTATCTATCTATCTATCTATCTATCTATCAAATTCAGCCTTTGCATTATCTATCTATCTATCTATCTATCTATCTATCTATGTTTGATTTTATTTAACTGATTTAACTATCACTACTATTTAATTGTAGTTTCTGTTTAATTCAGTCTTTTCATTATCTATCTATCTATCTATCTATCTATCTATCTATGTTTGATTTTATTTAACTGATTTAACTATCACTACTATTTAATTG
>CAHIKZ030000780.1:2392500-2407500 GCA_903632075.3 Acanthosepion pharaonis | reverse complement strand
GTCATCAAAGGTCGCATGATACGCAAATATAATGATTTTCCAAGGGTAGCTCAGATGTGGCACAAAGCCGAAAATATGGGGCACCCAGTGAGGATCGAACTCACTACTCAGTCGTAATTGTTCGAGCAAGACAAGCTTGCTAACCATTACACCACCTCGAGGTGCCCAGAAATTTTCCAAGCGTAGCTTAGATGTGGCACAATGCCGAAAGTATGGGACATCCAGTGAGGATCGAACTCACTTTTCAGTAGTAAGCTTGCTAACCATTACACCACGCCGAGGTGCCCGATGATACGCAAATATATACGGTAATTTATTTCACGCTGAAGCCTTCTGATAATTTTAATAAATATATATATCAAATTTGAAGTAGCATGATATCACTTTGTGTGTTTATGACAGTGTGTGCGCGCGCACGTGTACATTTGTATGTGAGAGCGGGAAACAGTGAGAAAGTGACAGATTGATCCTTTCATTCATTTTTATGATTTATCAACTATTTGTGGGTTATTTATATTCGAAACATATATCGAAAAGATGCATGTCGTACCCGGTTACCCATTTTAGTACTGAGCAGGCTCGACGATACTTAACTTCGGCGATCGAATGAAAAACCTGTGTTTCAGCGTCATTTGACTAAGCGGACGCGGCGTTAGAGTGAGATAGATAGATAGATAGATAGATAGATAGCAAATGAGAGAGAGATAGAGAGAGAGAGAGAGTGCGTATTGATAGTCAACCTGCTTCACCCTGTCAAAAAGTAAATTGCAGAAAGCACTGAGCCTTGAACAACTAAAATAAGCAATTTTTTTGCTGTTTCTTCATAGTCAGACAACAATCGAAATTTGTTCATACATTCACGCGTTCTACATAAATAGACCGACGAGAATTTAGCACATAGAATCTTCTAACAAAGAAAGTCTATAAGCGAAATAAATTGTGCTTAGATCTGAAGCCATCATGACGAAATCTATCGATAGGCTTCAGTGAAAGTTTTCATCGTTAGACATCAAAGGGAGCGATTATAACTTTCGAAAGCGTTTCAACTTACCAGATATTTGGGGTGTATGTAAGCATATAGATCTAAAGAAAATATGTCAGAATTCTAGTTTATATTTACAAACATGCATAATTGCTGCCATTCGATTTCTAATAATGCCATTGTTGTTTTTTTTTATATATATATTCAAATATGGCCAGCGCAGCGGTTGGGTTTTATTCTTGCTAGTGTTGGGTTACAAATGGTGATTCTCTCCTTTTCATTGAGATTGTCACGAGTATCACGTGACGGCCGGTTAATGACGTTAGGAGAGAGATTGACGAGAACAGTTGTCACGTAGAGCCCAGAGACGAAGGTCGTCCTTAGGCCACAATGGTATGTCTTCGAAGAAAAAAGCACATTTGAGTAGAACGTCCCATATTTTAAACACCGCCTAGCCCACTTCATAAAGAAACTGCCGTACCTCCTGTTTTCCTTTCGGGAAATATAACAAGTAAGATTTCCCTTTCTTACACACTGTTTGGTGATGCTTATGTTATAACTTCCTTGCGTGAGACACTTGTATATATATGTATATATCTAATTTTGTGTACGACATAGCATTTTAAACCTCTCTGTGAACTAAGCATGTGTGTTATTCTTTTTTCATTCAGCTATTCCGTTCTGGCTGGGAAATATCGGTGGTTTTATATCATGGCTATAGCAATGCCCATAACGAGAGAAACGTATTAAGAAAAATAAATATTCATTTCCCACGCCCTCGTTACACTAAGAACTTACAATCTCCTGTACAAATGTGGTAACGTTGGGCGTGTCTTGTAGTAGCTGTTACAGGAGTATTTTCCTGAAGTTTCATATCTTGCTGAACTTTCATATAAAACCGCCGAATAAGGCACTTTCTATCCACACAAGCTGAAAATTAAAATGGTGTTCAATGAATAATTTCTCCCCATATTGTTTCTTTGGTGATTTTTGAGACATACACGGCAACATCTATTACACGTTAGCCTTTACGTTAGGCCCTTACGAATATTTCTCATGATTTTTTTTTTTATGAGCAAGATAACTGTCTCACTTCCTAGGAGGAGACGCCATCTGATCCAGCGTGCTTAAACCATATCGGATACGCAGCACCTCAGAGCCAAGTATATATTTTCATTTATATTTTTCTCAAAAGCCAGATCTGCTCAGTTTTGTAACCTATCAGAAGGCACATTTAATTCATTAATGTTTCTCGTGTACTCAGTCCGTTAGACGAAATAAACGGTGTTTAAAATATGGGACGTTTTACTCAAATACGAGCATCTAATACACGATATATATATATATATATATATATATATATATATATATATATATATCAAGTATAGGATTGGTGTATACGGAATAAATTCCAATAACCAACAATTACTATTCTTAAAAGAGTGTTTTGATTGGTCATTCTAGCTTATGTAACAGCGTTTTCCCTTGCGAAGGATCGTTAATTAATTTGAAAGCATTAAAACCATTTATTCTACATTCAACATTATCACTTGATAGGACACTGGAGGTGTTGAAACGAAATGGCTACTTTTGTAGTGATTTTATAACGTATTTATGTTATAATTTTAAAATATTTTTTTACAATAATAATAATAATAATAATAATAATATTATTATTATTGTAAAAAATATTTTTATTGTAAAAAATAATAATAATAATATATATATATATATATATATGTGTGTGTGTGTGTTACTTTATCTATCCTCGTTATATATATATATACATATATGTATATTATAAAATTACATATATATATATATATATGCATATATATATATTATAAAATTATTATACACACACAGACATATATATATATATATATATATATATATATATATATATATATATATATATATTATTATTATTATTATTGTAAAAAGTCCGACAATTATTTTAATATATTTATTTTTTATTTTTAATATATTTTTTTTTATAGATACAGATATTTAAGTACATGATTTGTTTATAATAAACAGTATTAACAATGTTTACCGGCCTGAATGCCCGAGAAAGGAAATATGTGTCCTCCGACAAGAATCGAACCTGTACCCTACACGGAACCGTCATATAGACTGAATTCGATTCGAGAGAAATCTGGGAAAATATGTAGTTTAATGGCACTAAGTTGACCTTGGTAAACAGACGCTTCCTCTGTAGCGAAATGGTATAGCACGTCTGGCTATATGCCGGTTCCGTCTTGGATACAGGCTCAATTCCTGCCGTAGGACACATATTACCAACGAAATATCTCGGATATTCAAGCCGGTAAATGTTGTTAATAATGTTTATTATAACCTTATAATCAAAACATTTACGTAAAGATTTTTATGTATAAAAATGAAGTGTATATATATATATATATATATATATATATATATATACAGGTAAATTGAGAAAAATGGACTAATTCTACTGTAAGTTACATTTATTTTAAAAGAGGGGTCAATACATAGGAGAGATAAATATTATTTATTTTAGGATATTAAAACAAAAACAGGTTAAAAATAGTTACACAATTACAATTATGTCTCCTCGTGAAATGGTAAACATGTCTCCTCGTGAAATGGTAAACTACATTATATATATATATATATATATATATATATATATATACGTCTATATGTGCTTATAATATATATTAGGGATATAACAGTATTTCTTATTCATTATATATATATATATATATATATATATATATATATATATATGTGTGTGTGTGTGTGTGTGTGTGTGTGTGTGTGTGTGTGTGTGTGTGTGCATGGAAACACAGGCACATATATATGTGTGTGTGTGTCCGTATATATGTTCGGAGAGGCAGAAAGATAGAAAGAGCATAAAAGACAATACTATATCCAGTTTTTTATTAGATAAAATATTTCTATTTTATTTAATACATTTTTTCCCTTTTAAACCAGGTTTCTTTCCGCTGAATAAATTTAGCTGGTGTCCATATATGCAGTCAGTCGATAGCGAGTAAAGTCGCATATTAAAAAAAATACAAAAAAAAAAATAAAAAAAATAAAAAATAGAAGCTTAAATAAAACAGTCTAATCCACTACGAAAAAAAAATAAAAGCTAAAAAATAAAAAAATAAAAAAAGGCAACCAATACAAAAAAACAAAAAAAAACACAAAAAAAAAAACACAAAAAAAAAAAACACAAAAAAAACTCCAAAGAAACAAAACAAAAATAATAAAAAAAAAAAAACACGGGAAAACATCAAAAAGTTAGAACTTATCTGCAGTAAAAAAAGAAAAAAAAGAAAACCAAACAAATTTTCCTTAAAGACACAACTTTGCCACATCTTTTATTCCATTTTGTCCCGTACCTAATTTTTTTAGATTCCGTATCCTTTTCTCCAGGTTTTGTACACTACTACTAATACTTCTACTACTAATACTTCTGCTACAACTAATACTTCTACTACTACTACTACTGCTACTACTACTACTACAGTTACTCTTCTACTTCTAAGTGTAGCGTCATTTCAGGACATGTCGGCCCATGTTTCTGTGATTTTAACTCTTAGCACAGTCTCCTTGCTATCCTTCGTAATCCCTATTCTGTCCACCATTTACACAAGCTCGTTAAGTAGGTTATTTTATATATTCCTATATCTCTCTTGCCATCCCTTGTCAGTGTTAAACTTTCAAAGTCCTCTTTCCTTTCATTAGGCGCACGAGAAATTATTATTTCTGTTGTATATTTATATTCATAAAGAGATTCGCGTTTTCAAATTAAATGTTCTTTGAATATCCCTTCTGGTCTTGCTGCTTTGTGCCTGGTCATCATATCTAGTGCCGATATTCTTTCAGACTTTCTAAGGAGCCAGATCAGGCCGCCGAAAATAGACTACTGCTTCCAAATATCGATCGGAGCTTCACAGTTTTCAAAAGCGTATCCAGTCATTGTGGTTGACGAATTATTTTTCACCCTACAGACCATGTCTCGCAGGCGAAACGTCGCAAGTAACCTCGCAAATCTAGCGCTATTTCAAGGGAAAGTTCTCAGACGAACTACATTTTTTAGTTCCACCATTTCTATCCTTCATGGCTAAAACCCGCCATGCCACGCACATTATAGCGAACAGCCCTCATTTATTTATAATCCACTGGTGAGATTTGAGTTCTACCTGCGTAGTTCCTTCCCATCCATTTCTTGTCACATTGAGCACTTTGAGTTTTTCATGTTTTTTGTCTTGGTTTCATTTTTCTTTTGTGTTTGACAGACAACGTATTGGTTTGGCTATATTTAGAAGTTTTGCCAATAATTTGCTAATATATATATATATATATATATATATATATATATATATATATATATATATATATAATTACACTGGCTACACAACCACATGTTTATCCAGACGCCTTACGTTAAACCTATCTGATTACAGCTCCATCAGAACACATTTAAACACACACTCAGATTTACCCGACACCATTAGGAACATACTAGTAGAAAACACAAATATATTAACTGCATCCACTTGCAAAAAAAAGACTAAAAATAATGGAAGCTCTAATAATAAAAAAGAAAAAGCCAACTCTTAACAATATTAACTATGAACAAAGCCATAATGTGCTAACCGTATTCGGAAATTAAAAACATCACTACCACACACTAATACATACACAGAATGCACACACTCTACTAAGCTGAAAATCGAATCATCCTTGATAATGGCTAAAGGTATAGCCGAAAGCGCTCGGAAATACAAAAAATTCGGACAGTTCTTACACACCCTTTGTCCAGAAAAGAAAGCTCTTGTCAGAACACAAGAAAAATTAAATAAAAAGCTCAACCGTAGTACCTTGTCTGTCGTTTTTAATGAAACATGCATATATATATATATGCACGCACACACTAACCTGTGTAACAAATTGAACCTAATCTCTTTGTGCAGTTTCATTGGTTAGTGTTACTGCTCTGTTCTGGTCCATTGAGCACTTTGGTTTATTGCCTTAGTATGGACCGAGATTTCGAAAGAATGTTTTCAAAACATCGTCGAATCTATGGCAAAGCGAACTGAAGTTGTACGAACTGCAAAACGTTGGTGTGTATGTGCGTGTGGGCTGCTGGGTTGTACAGCTTGGTGGTAGAAAAGAGTACATCATATAATGATTTGTGTGTATATAATTATCTGTTTCACAATCTCATGATCATTGTTTTAACGTTCGAGAGAAAATTAGCGCGAAATAACGTGACAAGAATGAAACGCATTTTTTAAGCTTTTGCAAATTAAATAAAAAGGGAATCCATTTAATAGTTTTCACCCTTTTTAAGTTGTGAGCAAAAATAGATCATAATTTGGTGCGTTTTCGGATTAACTTAATTCAAGATCTCTGCTTGCTACATATCATTGGATGGATTAGATGTTTCTTTTTCTTCTTTCCATTCTTCACCGGCTTCTTATTTTCTTCCTTTTCTTCTCCGTATTCTTCCTTTTCTTCTTCTTCTTCTTCTTCTTCTTCTTCTTCTTCTTCTTATTATTATTATTATTATTATTTTCTCCCTCTTCATCCTCGTATTTTTACTTGTGTTCCTCCTCCTGTTCCTCCTCATCTTTTTATTTACTCCCTCTTCTTCGCCGTATTTTCACTTGTATTCTTCCTTTTCTTCTTCTTCTTCTTCTTCTTCTTCTTCTTCTTCTTCTTCTTCTTCTCTGTACTTTTACTTGTGTTACTCCTCCTCTTCTTCTTCTTTGTGTTATTATTATTATTATTATTATTCGCAGTAATGTTAATACGACAGAATGTTATAAGTTCTTTATAAAATTCTCCTTCTCTGTCGTAATTCTATATATTTCTTTTTCATTTTCTTCCTGTTTTTTGTATTTGTAATTTTCTTCACGTACTTATTAATTATTATTATTATTTTATTTCCTTTGATTTCTGATGTGTACTCATTTCTTTCCGGATCCCGCCCAGGGACCTAAGGTTAGAAGTGGCATCATGACATATTCCACTAGAAAAAAAATACATAGACAAAGCCCTCGTAAGGTGTGGGCTGTACTCGCGAGAACAATTTTTTTGTATATCTTTAAGGCATGGGCTTCCAGGAATCCATTCAATTAGTCTAGTGAAATCTTTAGCAACCAATCCGAGGGCTCCAACTACAACGGGGATTATTGATGTACCCATGAGCCAAAATTTTGAGATTTCGATTTCAAGGTCCTTGTATTTTGATAGCTTTTTGAAGATCTTCAATGATACATTGCAGTCTGCAGTGACTGCCATATCAATAAAGAGGCACTTTTTTATTTGCGGTCTCTAATAACAATGTCTGGGCGGTTGGCCTTGATTGTTCTGTCTGTGTGTATTGTGTAGTCCCATAAAATTGTAACAGGTCCTGTCTCCGTAACAGGATCTGGGTGGTGTTCATACCAGTTTCTTTCAGTTTTCTTCCCGTAGAAGTTACAGATTTTCCAGTGCAGATATTGGACAACTCTGTCATGCCGTATTTTATATTCAGTGGGTGCCAATAGCGTGCAACTTGATACAAGATGATCGATTCTTTTTGGGTAATTATCACAGAACCTGCTTTTTGGGCTAACACTGTATTTTAGTATGTGTGCTTGATAATTTCTAGTTAACAAGCACTGATCATGTGCAGCCACGATATCAGTGGAAAATGTCATGAAGCCATTTCTGACCTAAGGCCAGAAATGGCTTCATGACATTTTCCACTGATCATTTTTGTATAAAAAAAAAAAAAAAAAAAAAAAAAAAACCTTAGCTTAGATTAGCAATATTTTATATAGATAACGCCCTTCGTAAGGTGTGCGCCATAGAATTTTTTGTAAAATCTTTAATGCATGAGCTACCAGAAATCCATACGCTTAGTCCATCGGGACCTTTTCTAATCAATACGAGGGATCCGACTACAACTGGAATTGTTGATGGCCTCATGTGCCAGATTTTTTAGATTTCCAATTCAAGATTCTTGTATTTTGATAATTATTTGAAGATATACAGCGATACATTAAAATCTTTTTGTAAAAGTTGCATATTTTCCAGAGCATATGCAGAAACTCCTCTGTTAGTGCAGCTAATTTGTACATCCGGAGTTATAAAAAATCACTTTTCAATTGCTAAGGTTAAATTGAAAAAAATGTTTTATCTCACTAATCGAGTATTACGTATGCTAATGGAATTTTGGTGTATAAAAAATTTTGCGCACTGATCGAAAACGCATTCATCGAATCCGCATTAATCGAGGAATGCCTGTATCAGTTCAATTTATCACACACGGTTTTATATTCAGTGAGTCCAAACACCATGCAACCTGATACAAGATGGTCATTAGTTTCTGGATATTTAGCACAAAATGTGTATTTGGGATCAACACATTTTTTTAGTATGTGTTCTTGGCAATCCTCTGCCTCCGTCCGATTTTAACACATTATTATTATTATTATTATTATTTTCTTTGATTTCTGGCGTTTACACATTTCTTTCCGGGTCCCGCCCAGGGACCTAAGGTTAGAAATGGCGTCATGACACTTTCCACTGGCAAAAAAAAAAAAAAAAAAAAAAAATTAAATTACATAGATACAGCCCTTCGTAAGGTGTGGGCTGTACTTGTCAGAACAATTTTTTGTATCTCCTTAAGGCATGGACTTCCAGGAATCCCTTCAATTAGTCTACTGGAATCTTTTCCAACCAGTCCTAGGGCTCCAACTACAACAGGCATTGTTGATGTTCCCATATGCCACATTTTCGAGATTTCTATTTCAAGGTCCTTGTACTTTGACAACTTTTTGAATATCTTTTATTATTATTATTATTGTTATTATTATTATTATTATTATTCTGCTTCGAACTGTTCTATTTCTTCTTCATATTCTTTTTTATATTCTTTTTCATTTATCTATTTATTATTGTCATTATTATAATACTCTCTTCTTCTTCTTCTTCTTCGATCTTCTTTTTCTGCTTATTCTCCTTCTCGTTCTTCCCGTTTATTTTCTTCTTCGACGACGTCTTCTCCTTCTTCTTTTCCTTCTTCTTCTTCTTCTTCTTCTTCTCCTTCTTCTTCTTCTTCTTCTTCTTCTTCTTCGACGTCTTGTTCTTTATCTTCTCCTACTCGTCTCACTTCTTCGACGTCTTCTTCCCTTTCGTTTTCTTCTCCATCTTTTCCATCTCTTGCTTTTTCTACTTCGACGTCTCCTTTTCCTCTTTTTTCATCTACTCTTTCTTCTTCTTCTTCTTCTTCTTCTTCTTCTTCTTCTTCGACTTCCCCTTTTTCTACTTTGTAATCTGTCTCACCATCCCCCCGCCCTTTTAGTATTCCTTGTTGTTCTCTGTTTTCTTCTTCTTTACTTTTGCGTATCATACTTTTTGGTAGTCTGTCTTCTATTCACTAGGAATTCTTCATGAATAAATTTATTTCCCTAACTTTTCTTTCAGTTGATAAATGAAACATTTTCCTTACTCTCACAAGGCCTTTATTTACTTTATTTTATGACACACACGCACTCACACAATAATATATATATATATATATATATATATATATATATATATATATACAGAGAGAGAGAGAGAGAGAGAGAGAGAGAGAGGGAGAGAGAGGGAGACAGAGGGAAGAGAAGAGAGAGGCACACATGCATAATTGTCATAGATCTTTTTCCATTTTTTTTTTCTTCATTTGTCTGCCTCGACTGAAACTTCTCTCTCTCTCGAGAATTAGAGCATGTGCACCCATGTTTGGTAACAGCTCAAGTGTATTACGTCGCTCGTCGAGCCGATACGGAAGAATCAGATCATATTTACCAATGATGTGGCTTCGGCGGTGGAAGCAGGTGTCCCTGTTCATGCCATTACCGTGCACATACCACGCTCGAATAAGTAGAAGGAAGCGAACCATTACTCCGCCTCAATTCGTCGCTCTTCCCATCACACTTCGCTAACAACTCAAACAGCCGACATTCACTTCCAAACTCTGTCTCTGTCGAGCTGTCTTTCCTCACTTTTATAAGTCTTTGTGGATTCCGTCTGTTCCTTCTGGCAAAAAGAAATTTGGTGTCTTATTACTAATACAAGCAAAGTTTCCCTTTGCAATATCTAAAGTTGTTTTTTTTTTTGCGTAACTTCTCTGTACTCGATAAAAAAAATAAATTAGTTTTCTCTTAGGAAGTATATTTCCTACGTTTATCTTGGTTGAGCGAAAAACAGTTTTATAGAATACAGCGCGAAGTGTTTCGATTTACGATGGGAAAAATGTCAAAAGTTAAAACACACACACATATATAGAGAGAGAGAGATATATCAAAGATATGAAGCTAAAAATGTTGTTAGTCAATGGGATACTGACAGAAAAGACATTTAAGGCAATCAGCCATTGCAATATCAAATATAGAGTATTAAGATATAAATAAAAAGGTTTTTCAGTTAGCTGATTGATGTTACCTTTGGAACGCCGACTCCAGAGTTTTGTAGACGGACCCGTTCGTCCACTCGTCAAAGGGTATCACCAATTGTTTTTTTTATGCTTCTCGGGTTTTTCTTTTTTATATGAACTTATCATTGTTGCAGTTTTTTCGTAGTGTCTGTATGTGCGCGAATATGTGCTTGCGTGTGTGCGTCTATATATGTATTTGTGTGGGTGTGTGTGTATGTATGTGTGCGTGTGAATAAAGGCAAAAGGAAAACTTTTTGTAGCCGACGCATTTCGTCCTTTGACGGATTTTATCAAGGCAAATGTAAAGATTGTATTTTGCAACATGTATTTATAAAACGAATTTAAAATATCCTTATTTTTACCGAATTATGAAATTTACAACATAAACATCAGGCGAGAAGAAAGTCGAGGTTAATTATGGAGGATGCTAAGTGACATAATTTTAATGCCTGATAAACGAAAGTGAGTAAAATAATGTTGTTGAAATTTAACATGGGCTCTGACATTGGGGATAGCATCAAAATGCCTGATTTTGAACTCACAACTCATTGGGTCACGTCACTGGATCCAACCAATGTTGGACAAAATAAAACTTGGCTAACAGTCTAACTCTCTGCTTTCGGGCGGAGAGGAACCCGGACGAGGCTCCGCCGAAGGGTAGAGTCTCGTTCGGGGTGGTTGACTCCCCCTGAACCCGTTTATGCGGGTTCAAAGAGGAAATATTTTTGGCCGAGCCTACGGGCTCGGAGATACCACGTTAAACCTAGCCTTGTATCACATGTAACCCTCGTGGGGTGGGGAGCTAAATATCACTTGATACACTTTTATTCTTTGAACAGTCAGCTGGCAGTTTATCTGGAAAGTAAACAGCGTAGCTATTAATAACAAGAGATCTATCGTCACTGATTCATAGTCAGCCTATGAACTTTTTTCTCCCACCTCGTACATTGGCTTAATAATAGAATTTTATTCATCTGAGTTGTATTTCGACCTTTGTACCCTCCGACCTTCTTCAGGTGCCTGTGACATTTAAAAACCATCCACGAATTTCAAGACAAATCCTTTATTCTAACTACAGAAATAAATTAATTTCACGGCAAACTATCTATCTTCGTTTTCCGGTTAAAAAATCTCGAATGATTTGAAACTACATCAGTTTGAAAAAGAAATGTAAAAAATCTAATGATTATATGATCCCAAATTAAAGTCTAGCCAATTTGCAAATATACATCAGCATTGTAAATTGGCTAGACTTTAAATTTGGATCGTATAACCATTTATTGTGTCTAATGTCACCACAAATGTATCCACACTTTTCCGGTGTCAGTTTTTTTTAAATTTAGGTCAACGAATCAGTAGTCGATTTATGAGATATATCTCATATTTATCTGCATCTCACTCATTTAAACAGTTATTTAACTTCTCTCTTTAAAACTTCTCCCTTTTAAATTTTATTTTTCACCTTCGCCTTAGACTTTTTCCTGTTCTTCTTTCTTCCGTTACATTCTCTCTAGAGCTTTCATACATTTCTCTCTCACCCTTCTTTCACATTACCGCACATACATATTCACTGATTTTTTTTTTTAAACCCGGAGATATATTTTCTGTTTTCTTTTTGAATTTGTAGTTCTGATGAATAGGATCGTTATTACGATTCCAATGTAATAAATTATAACCATTGAATATTATGAATATTATTGTTTGAACGAGCCTTTTATATTATATTCTTGCTTTGTATAGTACCTGGAGCTCTACCTGGATTTTATCCTCTTGGATATATACAATGCGTGCCGAATTATTATCGAGATAACTTTTTTCTAATATTTCAAACACCGTCCAATCAATTTACACAACATGTTCACACAATGTTGGCAACACTGACCTGCGCAATCACTGAAATTCTCGTACTGATCTGCGCAATGTAAACAAACTGGCATCATATTTTCGTCTTCGTCTTCCGACACGCACACACACGCGAATATATATATATATATATATATATATATATATAATATTTTTTAAAAAAATTATAACATAAGTATGTTATAAAATCACTACAAAATAGCCATTTTGTTTCAACACACTCTGTGTCTTATCAAGTGATGATGTTGAAAATAAAATAAATGGTTTTAAAAGTTTCAGATTAATTAACGATCCTACACTAGGGGGAAGCATTGTTACAAAAGCTAGAATAACCAATCAAAAACGAAGTATAGAAAGATTCAAAAGCTTGACAACGAAATCATGTTATAATAGCTATTCAGATCTTTAAATACGTGTAATATTAAAAATAATTTATACTAACCAATAATTGTAAAATTATATGATAAAATTTAATATTAAAATTAAAAACTGGCAATTTTAAAATCCAAATTTAATCACTATTAAGTTTAAAAACTACAAAATTATTGAGAAAAGAAAAAAATATATATGTTTATTCAATTCATTTCTTCATTGAAATTACGTTCGACAAGACGCTACAATATATCCGGTCATTTTTTTTGTGTGTGTGTGTATGTAATTGCTTCTTTTTTTTTGGCTAATTCTTGTTTGCTGAAACTGATTTCAAGTCCTCAATGCGACGTCATTTACAAAGGCCAAACTTCATGGAATTTTCGTTTTGACGTGGCATTGAGTGACTTGAAATCAGTTTCAGCAAACAAGAATTAGCCAAAAAAAAAAGAAGCAATTACATACACACACACACACACAAAAAAAAAACAACAACAAAAACAAACAAAAAAAAAAAAAAAAAAAAAAAAAGAAAACAAAAAAACAAGGAAATCATTGAAGGTGAATGTAGCAATATTCAAAATTACACGGGAAAACGAAAAAAAAAAAGGAAAAAAATTATACCGATTATATAACATAACTTATTCATGTATACAAAAATACATTTGTATGGCTGATGCTAATATCAGTGAATCATTCTACCTTTTCCATTTTACGTTTTCCGCTGATATGAATTGGAAAGATTATATTGAATCGATTGATAGGTCTACCGCTCAAAAGGTTGATTCCCTGTGCAGTAAAAGACAATTTTTCTCGTTAGAAACTATCTTACTCATTTATAAGACCACCATTTGTCCATGAATTGAATATTGCTATCACATCTGAATTGGTGCTTCTGCTATGCATTTAGAGATTCTTGAAAAAAAATACAAGGAAGAATCTGCAATGTTATTGGCCCTAACCTGGCATCTTGGCTTCAGTCATTGTCCCACCGCCGTAACCTTGCTTCCGTGTAACTTTTCTATAAATATTTTTCTGGCAATTGTTCTGATGAGCGTGCCACTATATTACCAAGAATTTATGAATTCTAGTACTAGATTGGCGTTAAGGTCTCATCATTTTACAACTAAAATGATTAGATGTAACCGTAAGTTCTATGCTAACAGCTTCTTCCATGGTAGTTCTTGTAGAACGCTCTCTTTGGTTTTCTATATGTTACTTGAAAATGGGGCATTTTGACATAAAACTGGGAGTCTTGATAAAATTGGTCCGTATCTACGGCCTTTTTGATTTAACTGTTCTCATTTACCCACCACAGTGAACCCTCCCTGCCTTCTATCAGAATGGCTGATGCGTAACTTCACGAGAGAGCCTCGCTGCTCCCGCTTGGTCTCACGCTGTCCACCGGCATGAAGTGGGACAAATACATTGAATCCATAGCTTCATCTTCTGCAAGGAAAGTTGGTTCGCTGTGTCGTAACAGAAAGTTTTTCTCGTCTGAGTCCATCCTTCAAATCTATAAATCAACCATCCGTCCTTGCATGGAATATTGCTGTCATATATGGTCTGCTGCCCCCGCTGTACGTCTCGAGGTCCTCGACAAAACCCAGAGATGGATATGCAATGTAGTAGGTCCTGATCTGGCATCTCGTCTACAGTCGCTTTCTCACAGGCGTTCCGTGGCTTCCCTCTGTCTCTTCTACAAGTATTTTCACGGCAACTATCCTAACGAGCTGCATTCGCTGGTTCCCGGACTGTATGAATTTAAGCGAACTAATAGGCTGGTATATCAGTCCCACCCTTTCACTATCGAAACGGTCAAATGTAATCGTCTCTTCTACTCAAACAGTTTCTTCTCTCGCACTTCCCGTCTGTGGAACTCCCTTCCTCTAACTTGCTTCCTTGATAACTATAATCTTAAAATATTTAAGTGTAATGTCAATCGACATCTTCTGATGCCTTGATCTTTTTCTCTGTCTTTCTCTTTACCCTTTTCTCAAGGACGTCTCTTTACTCTTGTTTTCAACCCTCTGTAACCCCTTGCGTGCTAGTGGCACTCTCGCCTTGTTTGGGGTGAAATGCTTAAAAAAAAGGAGCTATTTTCCAGATGATGTTTTCTTTAGATAATTTATTAAGTTTCCAATCTTTTACCATTAAAAAAATACAATGAATTTGTAAGACATAATGCAATGGAATCGGCAAGATGATTTCATATTCTTGCTAAATCTGGTGCGTTCGCTTTAGCACAAGTGTCTGTAAGAATGGCCGGAATTCAGTAATTCTTCTCAGAAGTATGGGTTAAATAACAGGGTAGAAT
>CAHIKZ030000780.1:2345000-2387500 GCA_903632075.3 Acanthosepion pharaonis | reverse complement strand
AAGACAAGAGAATACGTTCCGAAAAAAACAGAATCCCAACATCAACGCATACATACCCACGCGTGTACACACATTCACTCTCTAACGAATACTGATATATATATATATATATATTTTTTGTATGAATAATTCATGAATTTGTAAATATATATATATATATATATATATATATATATATATATACATGCACACACATGTATAAAGAGAGAGAGAGAGAGAGAGAGAGAGAGAGAGAGAGAGAGAGAGAGAGAGAGAGAGAGAGGTGTGTGAGTGTGTGTTATTAAACAACCATAGAGGATCGATATATTTACTTGTCTCCGTTTCAATCGAATCAAACATTTCGTGAACGCTGAAAACACATAATCTCAAAATTGGATTTGTGAAATTCAGACTACGAATTCTGCCCTTTGCTCATCTAATCTCAAACCCGGAAATAAATAAAAAAAATCTTTTCGACCTTCGAATATGTTACTGACTTGTACTTTCAGTTAAATTCTCGCTTTGTTCTGTATTCATATTGAAAAAAAAAAAAAAAAAACAACAAAAAAAACGGTATTTATTTTTTTTTAACCCCAGGTTCACCAAAAGGTGGGGGGAATTCTAGAACTTTTACCTCAGTATTTCTCATTCATTCATTTGATAAAGCAGCCTAAATGTCTAAAGTATTGCCTTCGGGTAATACTTGAATAAGTAATAGCTAAATCACTGACAATTACCTATTGAGTGAAGAAATAAATTAGCACCTCGCTCGACTAAAGAGACACTTCAGACCTTGTCGGAATATTGAAATACCGAACGAGATACCGGCACGATGACCAAATGTCACCGATTAGTCATGAGCCGATGTGATGTTCCATTTAGAAAGGAATGTTCTTTATAAATGCGTATTATCTTAAAAGAATGTAAACCCACGCAGAGGAGGCATGGTGGAGTAATGGATAGCCGCTACAATTAAGGAATCGGAGAGCCGAGTTCGATTTCCAGTCGAATCCATTACATTCATGTTCGTGTGTTCTTGATGAGACATAGCACAGTGGATAAAGGCGTCGGTTAGATCCAGTGACAGGACGCAAAGAGTATGAGTTCAATACCCGGTTAAGGCAGTGGAGAACTTTCAGAGGGAAAATTAGCAGGAGATAACTGATTACTGACATCCATCAAACATGGCACGTGGAACTAGAACAGTCTACCCCAGTGAGCGAAATAAAGGGTTCAGTTCGAAATTCCAACCACCTGAAGAAGGCCGGAGCGTACAACGGCCGAAACGTTGTGATAAATATGGCGACAAAGATAAGGAAAATAGTCCGAATAATGTAAATAATGTACATAATGCCTCATCTCAGAAATATAGACAGACTCTGAAGGATCGATACATTTACTTGTCTCCGTTTCAATCGAATCAAGCATTTCGTGAACGCTGAAAACACATAATACTCTTGTGAGAGGTATGAATCCTCTTTTTCTCCCCCCCAGCTATCAGCAAATAGCAGGACAGACTGGATTCTATAGCCTTGGATGGTAACTGAAATGGCAACATAACGTGGGAAAAAATCCACCTCGTCAGTCATGTCTCAAAAGATACATGATCTTCTAAGCTTGTATCACGCATCGCACATAACTGACCGAAACCCAAACATACAAGTATATTTGTACGTTTGTGCAAATTTACCCATGCCGTTTCTAAATATTAAGCATTGATTACTATGCGTAAAATATGGTAAATATATAAATATGATCATTCAGTTTTCAGGGAAGGGAGATAACTCTAGTGCAAGAAAATGTTTCAATTATTTAAAAAAAATATTAAGACAAAAAGCCTTTGTCTTAGATATAGAGTTTGAGTAACCTTTAACGGAAATTCCAAAAAACCTGACATGACTTACCACAAATGGAAAATTTCAGAAAGCAAAATGGCTACCCTTGCAGCGTTGCAAATAAATTTCTGACTTTTTCAGTTTTCATTACATTTAACTGTAATCAGAATCCATGTTTTATTTTTATACAACACGACATCGTTGGTAGAGACTGGTAGCTTACCAAATTTTCCTTCTCCCACTCACTACGATGTCATCGATGATGTATCTTTTCCCTACAGTTTCTCACGCCTGATGAAGAAGTAGTGTTTGCTTTTCATTTATATATTTTTTTGGAAGTAGTGATCCATTTTTGTGCACGCGCAGAAAGTATGAAACATTATCTTAATTTTACCACTTAATAATTCATGTGAGCATTACATAACTAACGTCATTACCTGTATCTGGAGGTATTTACCCAGGTCTCCTCACTGTCAGGGAACCCAAGCGAGTACACCGGGGCCAATGACAAAAGCCCAGACCCCGTAACCATTGGTCATACTGGCATCGATCTGACTACTGAAACCCTGTCTTTAGTGCAATCGGGATACAACCTCGCTCAGCTGTACCCGGGACCGGGCATCTGATAGTATTTATTATTCTCAGATGCGCCTTTGTCCGTGTATAGAGCCACAACTGAGTCGCACTCTGACCGAAGACGCAACTGCGAGATTATAAACCCCTACCTGCCTCAGGTAAGTATTACCTGTATCTGTATGCACACATATTTTATTAAATTTTATATAAAACTACTTTCAGGGTATATGTTATTTATATAAAATTACTTTCACCAGGGTTATATGCAAAATGTGGATTTGGAAATGTAAAGGGGCATTGTGTTGATGTTTGCGTTCCCTTCTTAAGGTATCCCATTTTTTTAGAAGCTATATACAAATTAAATAGTCAAATATTCCAAAATCCGAAACTTCTGGAACAAAGAATCTCGGATAAAGGATTTTCAACCGATATATATATATATATATATATATATATATATATATATATATATATATATATATAATATTAGTGGTAAATATACACATACATATGCAAAATATATAAATATATATACATACATGCATACACATACATATATATTTTGTTTAAGAAAATTCCAAGAGGATAGAATCCAAGTAGAACTCAATGTCCAGGACAGAGTAAGGATATAATAAAAAGGCTTAAACACTAATATTCCATGGTCATAATTTATTCCATCGGAATCGTAAATACGATCCAATTCATCAGACCTATAAATTCCCCAAAATTTTTGTACAACACACATACATATACCTACATACTTACCTGGCACAGGGCTCTGTCCCTGGGCTGGTGGTATCACGTCTAGGACTATTTTGGACCTGCTCCGGCCTGGACCAGCTAGGACAAGCCAAGACCAGGTCTAGCTAGCTTAGGCCAGCTTTGACCAGCTTGGACAAGCTATGAACAGCTAAGACCAGCTATGACTAACTTAGACCAGCTCTGACTAGCTTGGACAAGTTATGGCCAGCTAAGACCAAATTGGACCAGCGGCCCGAGTGAAAACATTCGGGTACCCAGGTTAAAAATTGACCTTGTGTCACAACCTGACTCAGTGGGGGGGGTCAAGTGAATATTCATACATATACCTACACACACATGTACGTTTATATACATTTACAAATATGTACCTATGCACATATGTATACCCACAAATACATACATATGTATATATACACATATATACATATGTATAAATACACATATATACATATGTATATATACACATATATACATATGTATATATACACATATATACATATGTATATATACATATATATACATATGTGCCATTTAATTACACATTTCGGTATCGGTTAAATACTAGGAATACGGATGAATTATGTAAGAGGAAGATATTAAATTCAAATTCAAATCACAGAGGTTTGCATCAGTTTGGGGATTATATTTTGGCGGGTGGAAGCTAGTAAATGATAAGGTATGATCTATATTATTATACAAGTTTGAATCTGCTCCTGTGCCTACATTTCATAAAAATATTAGGGGTGTTCGCGAAACCTACAATTTCCCAATTTATCTGAGGATTCAGACTCTTTTCATTCAATTCCAAAAATATTGTGATAAGGCAGTTTGGATTTTTAATTTTAGATTGGTAAATTGGAGTGTCAATATGTGTAAATTCTCTGTTTCCATTCTCCTGCGGAAATACCAATGTAATACACACACACACACACACACACACACACACACACACACACACACACACATATATATATATATATATATATATATATATATATATATATATATATATATATAATCTTCTGCCATCAGAATGTTGGATATTTAGAAGCAAAAACCGATAAAATAAGAACTACATGAAATTGGCAATAGTGTGTGTGTGTGTCTGTGTGTGTGTGTGTTCAGAAAAGAAATTTAAAACTCAAAAAACTTTAAAATTCAAAAATTAAAAATTCAGCATTTCTCCATCTTTTTCCCTCGGAACAGAATTTAACAGACAATCGCGTTTATATCTTCCCCTGTCTTGCACACAAAATACAATCGATAAAAACATTACTTTAGTCCGATGAAGTGCCTCTGAGGACGAAACTCGTTACACAGAATGTTTCGAATTATGCGATCAACTGCACCCCCATATATATATATATATATATATATATATATATATATATATATATATATACACAGTTGTGGACAGAATTATTAGCACTGACTGAATATATATATATATATATATATATATATATATATATATATATATATATATATATACAGTTGTGGACAGAATTATTAGTACTGACTGAATATTTGCATAATTCTAAGAAATATTTGAAGTTTCGATCTATTTTATTCGAATCTATAAATTTTTCTAAAATTGGGGGCAGTCAAAAATTATTTGTTCCCCTTATGAAAATTATGAAATATTATTCGCTTTCTGGCAATTGTAATTATTTTTCTTAATTTGATATTTAATGCAAACACGCTTTCAAAATGAAATAGAATTTTCCCGATTCTATAGCATTCTAAAACGTAATGAAGAAGAAAATATGTGAGTGCCATAACTCATTTATTCCACAACCATGGCTGAACTTGACAAGAGGTTCCCAAGACAGTTAATGCTTACAAAGAAGGTGATGGATATAGTTCACTTTGTGAAGTGTTTAAATGTTCCTAGAGCGACAAAACGTAGCATTATTAAGAAGTACAACGAGATTCATTGTGTTGAGAATAAATTAAAAACTGGCAAAAACTGGTTAATTTCTGAGAGAAAAGAAAAGAAAATTTCACAGATGTCTCGAAGAATCCTCACTCAATGACAAAGGACATTGTCAATGATGGAAAGACATTAGTGTTGAATATATCGACGCAACCACTAGATACTTTCATCGAACAGGACTTAAGGTTAGGCACATAAAATGTAGTTTAGCTTAAGCCATTTAGAACATGGGAGTAAATATGTTTTATGGTCAGATGAAACCAAGCTAGAATTGTCTGGTCACATGAACTCCCGTTATGTATAAAGGAAAGTGAATGAATCTCACAAACCAAAAAAAAAAAAAAAATACCCTTCCTACAATTAAGGACGATGGCGGATGCATTTATGCTCTGGAGATGTTTTTGCTGCTTCTGGGCTAAGGGAACTAGTGAGAGTAGAGAATATCATAGACAAAGAACAGTATTTGGCTATTCTTAAAAATAATATAAGACAAAGTGCACGAAAGTTGTCTTTGAGGCATTACTGGATGTTCCAATATGATACTGACCCGAAACACATGTCGGGATTGTTACAAAATACTTAGATGACAGCAAAATTAAGGTAATGGCGTACCCCAAACAAAGTCGTGTGCTAAACCCCATTGAAAAATTATCGGCATAGCTGAAGAAAAAAATAAAAGAAAGAAGTCATTTGAATTTGGAGGAAATACAATTATTACCAAGGAAGGCTCAAGCAAAATATTTATTAGTGTGTGTAGTAATCTTTAAGGAACTATCAAAAATAATTAAAGACAATGATTAAAAATAAAGTTTACACAATTGATTATTAAGGCAAGAAGGACAATAATTTTGACCTATGTTAAATGTTTTTGGTGTGTGTTTTTTTTATTATAGTTTGATATTGAAACTAAAATTTTGTTGTGCGCATTAACTACACATTTTTCAAATTCCTTATTTCCTCATTTGTGAAAAATGAACATGAAGTTTCCATAACAATTCGAGATATTACAGTTTTATTTGCAATTATGGAATGGGGTGCGAATAATTCTATCCACAACTATATATATATATATATATATATATATATATATATATATATATATATAGATAGATAGATAGCTAGATAGAGAGATAGATATAATTATTTATTTAAAAATATGATTTATTTAAAATATGATTGTATATATATATATATATATATATATATATATATATATATATATATATAAAATATTTATCTAAAAATATGATTTTAAATAAATAATTATATTTATGCTCTACTTTTGTATCGAGCACTATTTTTTTTTTAAAAATAACAAAAATACTAAAGAACTTTGGATTATTTACCTAACGAGTTCTTTTCTATTTTCTATATATTTTTCACACACACACACACACACACACACACACACACACACACACACACACACATATATATATATATATATATATATATATATATATATATATATATATAGAGTGTTCCAATAACCGATTTTAATGTAAATTAAGTTTAAGCGTTTAATGATTTTTTTCTTTTTCTTTCAGATTTGGCAGACATTTGGGCGATATTATTTTCCACACATAATTGCCATGGCTTAAATGACATGATCCAATAGAAAAATAAATAAATTTTCGCTAATAACACTGATTTATTTACTGCTGACTTTGATCCGTCTTAATGAAACACCCTCATATATAAAATCCGCCTTAATAAAACGCACTTTATATATATATATATATATATATATATATATATATGTCGTCTGACTGCTCGAACTGTCCGCCTATTATCCTATTATCTCTTTTTGGTAAACTACACGAAGCCATAATCAAATAATCAATTAGTTAGGCATCCCACTGCGCAGGATCATCTTTCAGACATGCAATATGGTTTTTGCTTCTCTAGGTCAACTGCTGGTGTACTAACGATTATTGTTGAAAGATTCTGTGAAACTTTAAGTAAATCTAATGAAGCTCGCGCTGTTGTTTTAGACATCGTTTGGCAGAATTTGGCATACCGGTCTACTCCACAGCTTGAAAGGCTACGGTGTTTCTGGACGAATATTTGAAGTCATTCAATCTTTCGTATGTAATCGCAAACTGAAAGTTATTCTGAATGGCCTTTCTTTTACATTGTTTTACACTAATTCAGGTGTCTTAGACGGGCCCCTTGGTCCTTAAGTTTCATAACCGACCTTACTGATGACATCAGCTCTCGACATGATATCTATGCTGAATGACACAAACATTTTCTTCTGTCTCGAGAATAAGCCAGATCAGTTTCATAAGGTGAAATTGGCAGGCGACCTAAAAAAATGACATACCATTTGTTGTCAATTGGGGCAAGGAGTGTCTTATTAATTTTAACACCTCCAAAACGAAAGTTTTGTCTATTAATCACCTGAAAGGCATTTCCTGCCTGCTATCATTATGGCTAATGCTAACCTCCATCAAATTAAGTCGTTGCGCCTTCTTGGTCTAGCATTCTCAGCTAATATATAACAGAAAGACTATAGTGAATCCATTGCTAAGAAATATATATATATATATATATATATATATGTATATATATATGCACTCATGCATTAGACATCCGACAACATTCATATGTCTCTTACTTAAACCCTTCCACTCACCTCTGCTAAAATTCTCTCTGTTAAAATTTAATCTCCCTCCTTTTCTAGTCTGTTACCCATCATACTTACAACAGTGGCGACGAGGACGAGATCCATTGTTGAAACTTGACTAATGCATGGAATAATAATACAACACAAAATGTACTTAGAACAAAATGTATTGAAACAAGAAAGTGTACACAATATTTACATATAGTCTTTTGTATATTCCTGGTAAGCCCGTTCCTGGAGAATGTGTTGACTTAGTCGCAGTCGGGCAGAGTCTCTGGATTGAATCTCTTGATTCCTCCCCTCGTCTTCCCGGTACCAACCATATTTATATGGTCGGTACTCCACTATGCAAATTAGGTGGATCCTACCACAACAAGTTGCAATGTCAATCGTTATTGGCTCTCCTCCTGATTTTACTGTTCTATTGTCCTCATTCCGAAATGTTTCTCTACTATGGTTATCCTTGTCAATATCGATACTACATAACAGTTAAGTATTGTTTATTTTACTTCTAAACAAATTTTCATTATTCTTAATACTTTGCTTAGCTTTTGGAAGGCATAAATCATTATGCCAATGCCTCTTCGGATTTCGATGTCACATTTTTCGTTGTCAGCCCTGTCGGCTGGGGCTGTAGAATACGCCGACTGCACCTCAGCAGAGGGGTAACCCCCCAATGGGGCGCCATGGGTATGACGATAAACTACACCCGCGTCCAGGGTAAAACTACGTTCAACAGCAAGGCCTCTGATCAGGAGGCTTTGAGGAGCATGGAACCACCTCTTAATTGCTGATGTTTCCAGGTTCGCTCTGACCCGAGGTGGTAGCACCTGTTAGGGTCCCAGCTATGGGCAAATAGTTAACCCCGAAACTGAGACTACATCCGCGTCCAGGGTAAGACGGTAAACTACGTCAAGCACCATAGCCTCAGATCAGGAGGCTTTGAGAAGCGTGGAACCTCCTGTTAATTGCTGGTGTTCCCTAATCCTGATCCGGGGTGGTACTACCTGTTAGGGTCCCAGGTATGGGCAAGTAGTTAACCCTGAAACTGAGGTAAAGGACATTATAAAAGTGTAAAAATAGGTTTTGATACCAGAAATACTTTGTAAAAAATTATTACCAGAAATAAATTTTTGAAGAAAAAAAATATTACCAGCAATATGTTTTAGGAAAAAAAAACTATTACCAGCAATACGTTTTTTGGAAAAATATTACCAGCTATACGTTTTTGAAAAAAAAATTAGCAGCTATACGTTTTTGAAAAAATAATATTACCAGCTATACATTTTTGAGGAATAAAAAAAACAGCAGAAATAGATTTTTGACAAAACAAAAATATTACCAAAAAAAAAATAAAAAAAAATAAAAAATAAAAAAAGGTGTTGTGATTAAATGACCCATTGAGGTTTTGATATGTCATAAAACAAAACAAACCAAACTTTTTCCGTTTTCTCATAAAACACTTCCTCGAAATTTTAATTTTTTGACTTGCTTCATTTTGCTCTTACCATTTCTTAATTTGCGTCTTATACTGAATCAAAACGATAAATTAAAACAAAGAAATTCAGACGGCCATGATCAGAGATACCCACGCGACCACGCTTATCGAACATCGAACGCTACACATCTATCATAGAAATGTATTCAACAGTTAGAGTCTCGTTTTTTTTTTGTTGCTTCATTTGCTTTTTGAACAGCTGCCAGCATTTTATTAACTTGGGTAAATTTTATTTTGGTGGGTCGGTGTTGGAGAGCTACATGAAAATGTTTAGTAAAGTTGTACAAGAAAGAAGAATATATATATATATATATATATATATATATATATATATATATATATATCCTGCGCGTGCGTACATATAGACGTATTTATAGAACTGTATGCAGAAAAATACATATTCGAACCCTCTGAAGAAAGAGTGTCGGAATGAGATGTAAAGGAGTAGAAAGAACTGGAGAATAGATAAAAGAACTACGAAGAAGCGGAAAGAGAACGCCAGAGACGTAAGGTTGAGGATGGGGGGGGGGCGGGGGGGAGAAAGAGAAGGAGAGAATGGGGGAAAGGGAAAAGACAGATATGCAAAAGTAAAATAAAATGAAAAATAAAAAAAAATAAAAATAAAGAAGAAATACAATAAACAGTTCAGAAAATACAGCCCAAAGCGCCATTGCTGGGACGAGGCAGCATTTTGCTTTGAAAATATGTTAGAGCTTCATATGCGTTGATTTAAAAAAAAAAAAAGCAACATTTGCTTTCAGATCAAACATAAGGAGGTGCGTATATAGAAGTAGAGATACACACACACACACACACAGAGGCAGAAATGCACAGACGCACACACACATGAGCACTCATACACACTCAAATATATATATATATATATATATATATATATATATATATATATATATATATATATGTATATATATATATATATATATATATATATATATATATATATACGCTCACACTCATATATATATATTGTTGAATTGCTGGTCACATAGAAAGTGTGCGGAAAAAAACATAGTCACTCGGAACAACATCGGTACTGAATGACACTCACTCACTCACTCACACACACACACACACACACAAACACACACACATATATATATATATATATATATACACGCACACACGCTCGCACTCAAAGATATTGTTGAATCACTGATCGCGGAGAAATTGTGCAGAAAAGGCCATAGTCACTCGAAAGAACATCGGTACTGAATGGTAGATTTGAAAGAATCACAACATTGTCCATCTGTGTGAACTTTTCCTTAGTCAACCTGGCAGTGTGTGGCTTGCAATGTCTTGTTGAAAAAAAAAGACCTCGATTGACCAAAGCAAGATACCCCTTTAGTGTTTTGTGTACGCGGTCTAGCTGTTGACAATAGTTTAGGGTTGATGGTGCATCTGTGTGGAACAAGCTCGAAATGCAGTACTACTTGGAAATTCCATCAGACTGCAGAATTTGTTGTTTTCTTTCCGCTTCCTATGTGAGTTAGGATTTTCTGGCCAAAGTAGTATTTCAAATTTCAACTCAAAGAACACAGAAATCTGCACACACACACATACAACTAAACCAACCGATCGTAATAAAGGACAAACAAAATGAAAATCTTTTACAAAAATACCCGATCATAAAAAGTAAACGACAACCAAAATCACTAACTGTTGAAACTTGACTAATGCATGGAATAATAATGCAACACAAAATGTACTTAGAACAAAATGTATTGAAACAAGAAAGTGTACACAATATTTACATATAGTCTTTTGTATATTCCTGGTAAGACCGTTCCTGGAGAATGTGTTGACTGAGTCGCAGTCGGGCAGAGTCTCTGGTTGAATCTCTTGATTCCTGTATTTATCTATCCACCCACGAGGATAAAATGTGGCACAAGGCCGGTTTAAAATGGGTATCTCCGAGCCCGTAGGCTCGGCCAAAAATATGGCCTTTCTGAACCCGCCTAGATGGGTTCAAGGCCTATCTACCACCCCGGACGAAACCCTGCCTCTCGGCAAAGCCTCGTCCGGGTCCCTCACTGCAAAATGCAGAGAGTTCGACTGAGAGTGAATCTTTTGATTCCTCTCTCTTCCCGGTACCAACCATATTTAGATGGGCGGTACTCTACTATGCAAATTAGGTGGATTCTACCACAACACTAACAAAGATACCTACGAGTACAAAACTACAATTAAAGAGCTTCACGTGAAGATAAAACTGAACTCGCTGTTAAGTATGAAGCTACTTATTGGAGGCCACGAATTAAAAATAACCTCTCATGCAACTTAATATATAACTTACAAAGGTTGCCACAAATATTACATTGGTCAAACTGGCAGGGCACTCCGACGAAGGATGATATTTCATCATTAACAATTAAGGATTTGTGCACTAGAAAATCTTTCCCATGCAACATATACAGGAATGAGGCGGACAAAATCAATCAAATTTTAATATTCTACAAATACGACTACAAGACCACATTAAGTAAGAAAGAATTTTTTATAAGCAAATTTAAACCAAGATAAAACCAGTTAGCGTCATGTTTTTTTTCTTTTATTTCAAACTTAAGTGACAGCACGCAGTAATGAGATAAACATTTACAAACATTCCAAACGCTACACAGTGAAACCGGTTAATTAAAATGATTTTAATAATACCCTGTAAAACTTCATTTATTATAAACATGGCATACAAATATATAAAAAAACATCAGGTGTTTTCCAAAACTTCTTATTTTCTCTATACAGCGAGTTTTGTACAGATCTTTCTAACACTTTCATTTTTACACACACATATCTATCTATCTGTCTATCCCCCCACCACACACACACATATATATATATATATATATATATATATATATATATATATATATATTACGATAAACGTGCAATCAATTTACAAATTCATGAATTATTCACACAAAAAACAAAAGCAAAGGTTAATGATTTAATTTAATTGAGAAATCCATCGTCGCAAACAATTCAAATAATATACAAAAACCTCCGAATCCGATATATATATATATATATATATATATATATATATATATATATATATATATATATATATATATATATATATATATATACCATATATGCATGATATGCATTATAATACAATGCATATAAGCATTACTCTTCAAAAATGAATTGAGTTCTCCGAGCCGTTGGTGTATTTCGTATACAAAGAAAAAAAATGTTAAAATTTCTTTTATTTCTGACATGATGCTAAACCAATAGGGTTTCGAACCCGGCTTGAATCAATCGAACTTCTAGCGACACTGAGGAGCTGCGAAACGGTTTGTCTCTGTGTGACTATATATGTCTGTCTGTCTGTCTGTCTGTCTGTCTGTCTGTCTGTCTCTCTCTCTCTCTCTCTCTCTCTATATATATATATATATATATATATATATATATATATATATATTGATGTAATAGAAAAGAGTAGTTAGAGTAACGATCCAACGTTTTTATACTTTTAGTTAAAAAAAAAACAGTGCTCCATACAGAAGTAGAGTTTAAATTATAATTATTTATTATGTATAGTTTCATTCTAGATTCTTTGATTCTAAACGTCACTTGAGGATAAAACTGTACTTTTAATTTTAAGTTTAATATTGAAATTAAACTTTAGGATATGAATCACGTTTCGAAACAGTAATTTCTGTGTCGCGATGGATTCATATTTAAAAAAATAATTATAACACACACACACACACACACACACACATATATATATATATATATATATATATATATATATATATATATATATATATATATATCAGTGGTTTTCAACCAGGGTTCCGTGGAACCCTAGCGTTCCGCCAGTAAAGCCCAGGGGTTCCGCCAGAAGTTACACAAGTACTACGATTGACAGTAATTTTTAATTCTCCTGTGCAGATGTATGTGTTTGGACACTTTGTCAATAAATCTTGATAAATATTTTCCATCGATATCTGTCGACCAGTATGACTGGGTTAGAAGCCCATTTGTGGAATTTGAGCCATCTGAAGTACAGTTTACATTAACTGAAGAAAAAGAACTTGCCAGTGTTTCATTTGACAGAACATTAAAATTGAAGCATTCTGAGTTTAGCCTGGATGTATTCTGGTTGCTGGTTAAAAAGTAATATCCTGCAATTACCCAGAAAGCACTGCGCCTTCTTATGTAGTTTTCAACATCTACTTTTGTGAATTTGGATTTTCAGCTCTGACAGCCATCAAGCACAAGAAGCGAGCCTAATTGCTGTCTGTGGAAGATGAACTTCGTTTGTGTCTGTGAAAAACCCGACCCAATATTAAAGATTTGTGCAAGAAACATCAGGTTCAAATTTCTCATTAAATTTTTAATGAAAATAAATGTAATCCATTTAAACTGAAGTTTGTTAATACATGTGTAAAAACCGTAGAAGCAAGATTAAAATTGCATATGATCGTATACAATATTTTTACAGTTTGTCTTTGTATTTTTTTGTAAATAAATCTGAAGATTAGTATTTTTATTTTATTTTAATAATTGAAAGGTTTTTTTTGCATAAGACAATTAATTTATTGCAGGGGTTCCTTGAGCCACTGGAATGTTTCCTTGTGGTTCCGCTACAGCAAAAAGGTTGAAAACCACTGATATATATATATATATATATATATATATATATATGTACATGGACATTGATGTTAATAGTAAGCGGTGACCATCTATTTTATTCTTGAATGGAAACTTCAAGCCATGCGTGTTTTGTTTTGGCAGCATTATCATTTATTATCAGTATTAATTGGCGATACTTTAATCTAAACAAATATGATAACCAACCCTCAAGAAAAAATAAATATATAAAAAAATAAATATATAAAAATCTAAATGAATACATAAACAAAATAAGTAAATAAAAATCAAATTAACAAACTATAGTAAATGAGTAAATGTAATAATAATAATCGACCACAAATAATTGTGTAGTCAATATTGAGTAAAATAACTATATATAACCGTATTCGGATCCACAGATATTTTTACTCAGTAGCCTCGAGAATTTCTTTTTTACTTTCTGCCAAATTCTAGAATATCAGCTGCCACGTTCGATCCTTTCTTCTAATAAAAACCGAACGAAGAAAAGAAATCTTCCTTTTTCGTTAATACCATTTCATGTATTGTATCGGGACCCAGAGACGCCACAGGACGCCACACTGGTTTCTGTAGCCCTGCTTGGCAACAGTTCTAGAGATGGTTACTCGATAAAAACACCTATCTCCAAGTAGGCCACTGGTAAGATATACATTGACTCATGAACACGGGCAATCGTTGATATTCTTCAGTCTTGGAAGTTTTGCTGGAGGCGGAGAAAGCACATTACTTATGTATGCAGATTAAATAAAATATCTTCGTGTCGTTAAATTCACATCTGCACTCTCGAGGGGAAAAGAAAAAGAATCCTTTAAATATATTTTTCCAGATCCAGAGACAATACTGGACGCCACACTGGTTTCCGTATCCCTGTGCGGGGACCCAGGGTCAACCCGGAACGCCACACTGGTTTCCGTAGCCCTGTGCGGGGACTCAGGGTCAACACGAAACGCCACATTGGTTTCCGTAGCCCTGTGCGGGGACCCAGGGTCAACACGGAACGCCACACTGGTTTCCGTCGCCCTGTGCGGGGACCCAGGGTCAACACGGAACGCCACACTGGTTTTTGTAACCCTGTGCGGGGACCCAGAGTCAACAAGGAACGCAAAACCGGTTTCCGTAGCCCTGTGCGGGGACCCAGGATCAACACGGAACGCCACACTGGTTTCTGGGGCCCGCTTGGCAACAATTCTAGAGATAGTGATTCGATAAAAACACTTATCTACCAGCAGGCCATTGGTGAGATATACATTGACTCATGAACACGCGCAGTTTGCTGATATTTCTTCAGTCTTGGAAGTTGTGCCGGAGGAGAAGAAGTCACATGACTTATGTATGCAGAGTAAGTAAAATATCTTTGTGTCGTTAAAATAAAATCTTCTCTCGAGGAGGAGGAAAAGAAAAGAATCCTTTAAATAGATTTTTCCGTGATTAAATATATCCCTTTATTGACGATATTTAATGTAAGTTTTTTAATGAGAATATATCAAGTGACGGTTTGATTCATTCCTAGCTCGAAAGTCACAAGACGACAATGTCGTGTTGAGATAAATTATTTGAATAATTTCTTTGATGGTTGAATAACAAGTTATGGAGGGAATATTTTTATGATAAAATTAGATTCAGTAAAATAACCCAGGTGTGTGTAAAATAATGATAACAAAACTTAATAGTCCATAGTAACAGTCAGAGACACGAGCTCGTTAACCATTACCCAAAACCATTCTCATTTCAATTTAAGATCTATTTTTTTCTAATTTTACTTGGTATACATTTCTTAAAATACTAAACAGAAAATATTACTTTCATAATATATATATATATATATATATATATATATATATATATATATATATATATATTTCACCTACATATAAATGAAACATTTATACTTCCTCATATTTATCTATCTGGTGTAACAGGAAAAAAATTGTCAAAATTTAGTCTTGGGAAAGGTTTGAATCCTCTTCTTCATATTGGTAAATAGCAGGACAGATTGGGTTCTATAGCCTTGGATGGCAACTGGTCTAGGAGAAGAACAACTCTGAATTCAAAACCTGCAGCGGGTCGTTTGGGGACCTTGTGGCACATAGTGCACCAGGTCTTTGTATTCGACCCTTCAAAAAGTTTGGTCGTTTCTACACAACTATAATCAAATCACATGTTGGTGTCTGGGCTGTTGGTTCCTAGGAACTAAGCTGCTTGACCCTCATACGTCGATAATCTACGGGAGAGTTCAGCATATATATATATATATATATATATATATATATGTATATATACACGAGGTTAACTAAAATCTATCCGCACTTTCACCATCGTTAGGTTTCTTACTCTGCCTTCTGCCTCATAGTAGATACTATTGTGGTCACATGATCGAAGTTTGTGCTTGATCCAGTCAGTTTTGTTGCTGAGGTTACAGTGCAAACATGGCCGCTCCGCTAGCAACTTGTATTATGGAAGACGCACCAAGGATGGAAGCATTCACTTCAATTTCCTCAACATCTCGAAATATTGTTCCTTCCAAGTGGTATTTGAATTTTGAAAAGGTAAAAGATGCAAGAGGCAAGAGTTGGGAAATATGGTGGCTATTGATCATGAAGAATGTTGCCTTTAGCCAAAAACTGCTGCGCAAGCCATGGTAATTGATGGAAACTCTGTGGTATAGTGAGATGACCAAACCCTACACACTTTCTTTCCAAGCACTCCTATAACAAACGGATGTGAGCGAGAATGCCTTAACTTAGTTAAAGGTCAATTTGTACCAAGCGGATACAAACTGAGTACTATAGATCCGTTACCATAGCAACTGTCCCGATAATTTTGATCAAACCTCGTATGTATGCGTGTATATTTTGGGTTTGTTTAAGGCAGCAGTTTTTCATTTATACAAGTTTACTTAATGGGCAAAACGTTTCCATGTCAAGTGATAACTTCTACATCTATAAAAATGACCAGGAATCAATTATTGGCGACAATTCTTGACGCCATGATGTATACAGATGACACTGTTTTAATGGCAGACTCAGAAAGGAAATTGAAGATACTATTAGAGAGAATTTAAGGATAATTCAATGTAGTAAAGGGAATTAAGAAAATAGACACACTATTAAATGCAAGAAAACTACAGCGCAAGATGTTAGATACATAATGGGATGTTAAATTCAAATACGTTCAAAGGCGCTTATAAATAGCGAAACATGTATTTCAGAATCTAAGCAACGTATTAAGAAATAGGAAGATGTCCTTACACATAAAACAGAATACCCCCCCCCAAAAAAAACCAACAAATTGTTAAACAGCGACTCAATATCTCGCCTTCCATATCGCAGTAAATGTAGAGCAATGTCTTTAGAAAATCAAGAAATAGACAGTCTGATTGAAACGTGGTTTAGCTGACGAATGGCGGGAATAAAATGGAAAGATCATGTGAGAACGAGGAAGTTTTAGTGGAAATAGGGATTACAAGGAAACCGATAGTAACAATTAAGGAGTGTTGTGGCCTGTTCAGGGGCCAGAAAGGAAGACGGAAAACGAAAGTAGGTTGAACAAGTGTATTGAAATTAACAGATATATACAAAGCAAGAGTTGTTAGTAATATTTATCTATAAAAGGTGTGTGTGTGTGTGTGTGTATGTGTGTGTGTGTGTGTAACGAATGCACAGCAGCACTTTTCGACGGATTTGCACCAAAATTTACATGCACATGCTCCAAGTTAGCGGAAAGGCCAAGACCGACTTTGCATTTCTCAACTCCCATCGATAGTGGAAATAATCGATTTTTCATGCTTCTACGACAGTTTTCATGTAGTTTGCGGCCATTTTCTACTGGCCAGAGTGAGAGCCTATAGCTGGCTGCCACGAATAGGCAGGAAGATTCTATTGGCCAGCATGACAGCCAACAGCTGACTGACACGAATGTTAACTAGCATGTTAGCATGCAAAAAAAATCGATAGCTGCATTCGTCACAAGTGGAAAAAATTTAAATCTGCATGGCACTTTACTCCAATTGGCTCATTCGCTTACTTAAACTCAACGTTGATTCTGATTCCGCAGAACTGGGTTGGGTGTGAAAAAGTATTTGTTGTTAACATTCTTTTTTCATTCGGTTTTTCCAGTTACAAGTCCTTTTTTTAAGCTGATCGTTTTGTGTTCATTTTGTTTAGTTTTTTTTTCGTAACAGATTTAATGTTTAGTATAGAGCTTAGAAAAAATTCCCAGTGTGAGATAGGCAAGAAGTAAGGCATGTAGCAACATCAGCACGGCAAAGGGCACTCCTTTAAAGGCAAGGAAGGGCAAAAATATTTTAAGTCAAGTGATAGCGATTGCTGTATGAGTCGAACGATTTTTGAATCAAGCACGTGCAATGCCGAACCACCTCTATAGTAAACAGATAGAGGTGTACGTCCGAACGGTAGGTTAACACTGCATCTCCGCTATATTTAACAGCACCCCCACGAAGGTTGTATGTGGCACAAGGCCGAGTTTACGGTGGGTTCTGCGAGCCCGTAGGCTCGGCCAAATATATTCCCTTAGAACCCGTATAAACGGGTTTAGGGTCTGTCGACCTCAGCGGATGAAATTCTGCCCTTCGGCATAGCTTCGTCCAGGTTCCTCTCTGCCAAAGCAGAGAGTTCGACAGAAGCCGCACACAGTCAGCGACTGCGTATCCGCTCCCCAACCGACTCTCACAGTTAGTATTTATGAGAGGAGGAAGAGTTCATTCTACTGTAGGAGGGTTTACCACAACAAAGAAACAACTGAGACGGTGGAAGAAAATCTTAGAGAATTTAACACTAGCATGATATTGTGAAGCAGGATGAAATGGCGAGTAATCTATTTAACAAGGTTTATTGAATGGGCAACAAAACAAGAATAAAGAAGGATGCTAAATGTTAATAGCTATTTAGATTTGCTTTGGTTTGTTTTATGGCATATCAACCTTAATTGGTTATTTAATGGCGAAAATTTTTATTGATGCTAATATTTTTTTTTCCAAAATTTATTGCTGGTAATATTTTTTCCTTCGAATTTCCTTAAAAAAAATCTATTTCTGGGAATATTTTTCCTGCAAAAAGTATTGCTGGTAATATTTTTTTCCAAAAATGTATAGCTGGTAATAATTTTATTCTTCAAAAATTTACTGCTGGAAATAATTTTTTACAAAGTATTTCTGTTATTGTTTCTGGGTTAACTATTTGCCCATAGTTGGGACACTAACAGGTACTACCACCACGGGTCAGGTTGGACCTGGAAACACCAATAGTTAAGAGGTGGTCCCACGCTCCTCAAAACCACCTGATCATAGGTCTTGCTGTTGGACGTAGTTTATTGTCTTACCCAGGGAGCGGATGTAGTTTATCGTCATACCCAGGACGAAGCTATTTAGAGCTAAAAACAATATAAACCTTTGATCGCCCATGTCGTGAATGAGGAGGCCATTTTTAGGACCATGCCCGATTTGATGCTTTCAGTTGCTTAAACATTTGACTTCAAGAAAGATTTTATTTCATATTTTATTTGCATGACGAAGAGCTGAAAAACCCTGGGAAATTTTAAATGTATCGAATTAATCTGTGATCGGTAAGGGTGTCAAATTTTGTTCCGCTAATTAATGCTGTATTCTGGGTTAATTGTAACCTCAACAATTTGACTGGTTCAAATTTCCACCCTCTGCAAATGGAATTTTGATCCTTTAGTGTTCTCCTCTTCAGAAAAAAAAAGAAGCATACCTTGATATTTCATTTGTTTTTAAATTCTGAGTCAAAAGACCGGAAAGCTTGGCGTCTGATTCCATGTCTATCAGTCCAAAACAAGCCAGAAAAAAATCTTTTAAAGAAAGCAAATCAAACTATTTGCTTTTATACAACTCATAGCGATTTAATTAAACAGACACACGCGCTGGTATTTTATCACAGCTTGATTTCACCCACATATTTTTTCCTGTCATTTTCCCCTTCTAAAAAAACAAAAAACAAAAAAAGAAGAAACGATGAATCTATTTTCTAACAGGAGAGGGTTGCTAATGTATTGCATTATAAAAAAATTGAATCGAATTTAATCTTTCCCTACGTTCGCACGCAATTCTTGATTTTAAGAGGGGTGTTTGTCATCGAAAAGACTGATCTAAAAATACAGGCGTGCATTTCCATGAAGTAATTCAGGAGTAAACCAACCTAGCAGGCACTTGCTACTGTACTGAGTTCAATTTTAATTGGGGGACCTAACCTAACTTAACCTGTCTGAATAAGCTAAGTTTTGACAATATACATAAATTTGATATATTTGATGTAAATCGACGAGAAATAACATAAGAAAAAGAAAAGCATTAAGGATTGGGAACAATAAAAGAACTGGAATTAAGAAGACAGAAAGTAACCTAGTAGACTAGATTTGAATTGGCGAGATATAACCGTAAGTTCTATACTAACAGTTTCTTCTCTCACAATTCTCGTTTGAGGAATTCTCTTCCGGTCTCTTGTTTTCCATTCAGCTTTGGTCATTTAAAAAATGAAATGCAATGTCGATCGTTATCTTCTGTCTTCTTAAATCTTTTCTTTTATTCTTCTCGTTCTTCAATTTCTTTCTTTTTTTTATATTCTTTCACAATCAGTATACCCCTGCGTCTTATGGGCTTTGTTGCCTTGTTTGGGGGTAAATGATTAGAAACATCTTTTCTCGAACAATTAATAAATGATAATGCATTTTTTTCGCCCACGCGCAGACGCACATAGAAATTATGTATCGACCATAATTAAACTTCATCGTACCATATCTTTGGCTAAAGGCGTATCGTCGTTACATAATTATTATAGAAAAATAAATCAAAATAGTGAATTATTTCAGTCATAGAATATTCAAGATTAAATAACAGAAACGGTTGACATGTAAAATCATCCAACCAACTCATAGAAACAAGACAAAAAAAAAAAAAAAAAACCCCTGATGGCATCGATCTGAAACTAAGGTTAAGTGTGATTTGTTGAGGGTCGTCATTTGCTACCCCATTTGCACGTTAAAAAGGAGAAGAAAATTTCCCTTTCGTTGTTTTTGGTTTACTTATGTTTAAACATCATCAATTATAGCGTCTCGTTAACACCTGCATACCTTAGAGCGCTTGGAATATTTGAAAAAAAAATAAGCTAATAAAACAAAGACAAAAAAATAAAAACAAAACTAGAAACTCCATGAATGCTAACACAAATCTGACAGACAAAAAATACAAAATCTACGCAAATATCAGCTCTTCTCAAAATAAACGTCGTTATTTATTCTAAACAAGACGGCATTTAGAAGTTAAATAAGTATTAACACGTTTTTATAATTAGAAGATTGTACGTGTTGTTTAGAAAGTGAAAAAGTCTCGTTCATTCTGAATTAATTTAACAATGAGGTTTGCCGCCAAGGAAAAGAATAAGATTTTTATTCCCCAAAATTGTTCGAACTGCTAAACTCCTCTTATTTTTATATCGCTGTCTTTCGTACGATCGGTTTTTGGCATTCGTAAGGAATGTTGAAGCGTTTTGCTACCTTCAAAATCTGTTGTAATATAGTAAGATGGTAGAGGGTTTTGTTTACGGCTACATTTGGAATCCTGAACCATTTCTGTTTATTTTGCTATAACTTATCTACTTCTATTATTAAGTCTATTGTAATAAAAGATGTGTGATTATGTGTGTGTGGAATTGAGAAGAAATGCGAGAAATGTTTAGGACTTGATTTGGTTCTCCCGAGGCGTTTGATTTAATGATAGCATTCTTTGGAAGCTTCTACTATAAAATCAGTTGTAATTAAACTTTTTTAATTACGCATTCCTCTTTGATCGAACCTCGTACCACAATTATGAACGACGGTGACAATATTTAGGACAAGATTTGGAATCTTGGGGCCTTTGATTTCATTTTAGTATGATTTTAATATTTCTATTATTAAATCCGATGAAATTAAAGATTAACAGGTATTCCTCTTTGATCGACAGTTGTACCCCGATTCTGAAGGAAGGTGACAAGGTTTAAAACTAGATTTGAACTCCTGAAGACCTTGATTTTATTTCAGCATGTTTTGTAGGATTCTACTATAAAATCTGTTGTAATTAAAGGTAGACAGGCGTTCCTCTTTCATAGGCCCTCGTACCACGATTATAAAAGAAGCAGACTATGATTAGGACTAGAATTGGAGTTCTGAAAAACTCTGTGTACTTTTACTATTAAATTTTAAGTAAAGAAGTGATACTATAGTTTAGAAATCAATCCTATTTTACAGGACTCAAAACGGATAAAATCTGGTCAAATTGGATTTATTTGTTTACCGGGGAGATAATATCTATCTAATGGCGTATTACAAGGGAAATAAATCTTTTATAATATTTCTCTAAGTCTCGTATCGTTCTGTATAGTAGTTTAGGAATCGACATGAGTATAAAAATCATTGAATAGCAAAAATAGTATTTAATTTACAATAAAATGCAAAATGATTTATTTTCTCAATGAGTATTGGCGATTTAATTGTCTCATTCCCACGAGTCATTATCATGTTTTCGTAACGCTAACGAATCACAGAAGTAAACACAATGTTCATATATATATATATATATATATATATATATATATATATATATATATATATATATATATACTAGCAAAAATTATCCAAATTTTGTAACAGCAAAATTGTCTAATTGTTAGATTAAGTTTTGAACCGTTTGTGTCTTAGAAATGATTAAAGATATCTTACTGGAATTACCTGAGGTGTTTATAACATAATTGGACTTGGCTTTGAGCAATAAGAATATATACTAACTCCTCAACGAATCGTGATAAACTCGATCATAAACGAAAATGACATGTTCATCATTAATTGATCATAGCTAAGGATCGGTATCATGAAGATTGAAATAAAGTTTATATATATATATATATATATATATATATATATATATATATATATATATATATATATATAAAGAAAGAAATAAGATATGTAATCCGGTGTTCTTATTGATATTTTTATTTCTTACAAAATAGTGCTCAATCTAAATTTACAGAGCATTAATATTATAAATTAACTGATTTAAAATATATTTTTTTCGCTACACACTAATAACCATTATTCAAAAATAGAAGCTAAAAACTTTAAATTTAAGTTTGTAATTAAGTTAAAAAACATTAGTTCCATCTCATCCTCAAGCGAATTTTAGAGTAACTTATTTTTTAAATTTACTGAGTTTTAACTGCAATGGAAATTCATAATTTACGCTTACCAAGGATACAGAGAAATCCAATCATCCAGACAAGAGGTGGTAGTGTGTTCACTTTTATTAACGTTTGTTGTATCAGTTATTTGTTATATATATATATATATATATATATATATATATACACACATGTGTGTGTGTGAGTATGTGTGTGTGAGTATGTGTGTGTATGTATATATATGTTATTATAGGTCATTTGCCAACTTATTCAAGATTATCTTCGCCCGCTATAACCTAATTTTCTCCGCTGGAGTAACATGTTGCCTCACAGGTTTCACGTACGATTTCATTTTCAAGTCTTTTTTCACCGCCCTTTGGACTGCCATTGCTGACACTTCTCTCTCACGTGCGAAACGTCTTAGGAATTGAGTTGGATCTTTTCTAATTGATCTCTTTAGCTCTAAGTTGATATGATGATCCTTCTTCCTATTGTGACCTCCTGATCTACTCTTTCCTCTTTTCTAAACTTATTCACTGTTCTCTTGGTGGTTCTTGAATGGACGTTTAAGATGGAAGTCAGAGTATGGATATTGGTACCATTATTGAAGCCCTGAATGATTTTTTCCTCTCACCATTGCTCAGTTTGGAAGGCAAAGTGGGATCAACACGAAAGGATCTAATCTGTTGTCTTTCTAGCTGAATAAAGGTTTTTTTTAGTGATTATTGCAAGAAATGGTGTCAAGATGGCTAAACGTAATGTCTGAAAACCTAGAAAAAGATACTCAGTTTAGTGGATTTTTAGATATTGAACATGAAGCCTTTATAAATCTACAATGATGTTTTTCCCGTCCAAGTACCTGTTAGAGTGTCTAAGAAACGGTGAAAAGTACGTTCGGAAATGCCGGAAGAAATACACGCCCACAAGAAAACTGATATCTGATAGAATTTTATTTTTGTGCATAAATGTTTTTGCCATTAAATATTCATAAACCCTGCAAAATCTGAAGAATTTGAAAAATGCAAAAACGCTGACGATTTGAATAAGTGGGTCAATTAATTTGACGTCATGCAAGCATTTCTCACTTTGACTTCCTGCTGTATAATGTCACAGAACGAAACAGTGCAGTGGAAATAAGGAAAATAAATACGGAGGTGTATTGGCCTCGAAAGCAAGGCTTGTGGTAGAAAACAAATTATTGGCTAAATATATCAGAAAAAAATTCTGAGATTTATCATAACAATCACTTCTTTTTCTTCTTTTTCTCCTTCTTCTTCTTTTTCTTCTTCTTCTTCTTCTTCTACTTCTTCTTCTTCTTCTACTTCTTTTTACTTCTTCTACTTTTACTTCTTCTTCTTCTTCGTCGCGTTCTCCTATTATTTTATCTTCTTTCTCCTATTGGCCACTTTCTTCTTATGCCTTTTCTTTTTTTGTCTTTATATTATTTTTTCTTTTTCGTAACTTTTTTTTTCTTCTATTGTTTTTATCTTCTTTTTTCTATTGACCTTTTTTCTTCCTCTTTTTCTTCTTCTCACTCTTCTATTGTTTACATCTTTTTTCTTTTAGCCACTTTCTCCTCCTCCTCCTCCTCCTTCTCGCACTTCTTCTATTGATTATATCTTCTTTTTTCTATTAACCACTTTCTCCTCCTCCTCCTCGTTCTTCTTCTTCTTCTTCTTCTAAAAGCGGTGTCCTTTCAGGACCTGGGAGATCATGCCTCTCGACAATTCTTCGTCTTTTCTAGTTATTAGTAAAATTTGTCTGTTCGCTGATCGTACCAGAATCTGTCTTTGAGCGTGCTATGACTGTAAGCTTTGTAAAAAGGTACGACTGAGGGTGGTCCGAATCCGTGCAAGTGTTATCACGTGTCCTAACTGGAATGATCAGAACTAAAGAAAGGCTCTCATATGAACTTTTGCTACGGAATCTCACCAATAGTACTATAGATAAAAACAATGCTTCTCAAGACGTATTTTTTTTAAATGTAAGCCCGCCTTCTTTATATAGAAATACGCACGGCACACACTTACCCAGATATTTGACCTAATATTGCATGCGAACACGCTTAGTGAATAGGTAACTGACTGATTTCGTGAATGAGGCTGGAGTTTTCTTCTGAAAAGCTACTCCATGAAAAGCAACCGCGTGCCAGACTGCAGTTGACGTAAACTCTGCATTCAAAGCAATGGAAGCTCGTTTATGTACTTGTTTATTTCTATCGACAAGCAAAGCACGGCAAGTTGATTGATTCAGCTTCGGCGAGCGTAGGGAGGGAAACAGGTCGTTAGACAGGCGAATACAGAGCCGTAGAGGAAAACTAATGAGTGATAGGAATGTTGAAAATCAATAGATCAATATCGAATATAAAATACATTTCCAGAATAAAGTTACGCCTAAAGTATAACACAGATAAACAGACAAGTTTCTATGAATTTAACACACATATATATGCATATATATATATATATATATATATATATATATATATATATATCTATATATATCACCACACAACTTTTGTATTGGTCACAATCACAGACTTCCAGTATTCTCTCTGTTCCAACACAACGGGCGCGTCAAGACTTGGTTTCCGGAGCCAGAACCGGATCTACTCATGAATTGCATGAAAGAGTCTTCTTCGGAACCGAACGAAGGACAACCTTAATATATATATATATATATATATATATATATATATATATATATATATATATATATAGCAGTATAACCCGTCTTTGACCGGGTCTTTCATTACTGAGAATTTTTGCATTTCAATTGAAGCAATTTAAGTTTAAAGTCAGCCTAACAAAAAATCAATATTAGTAGCAACATTAGAGTGCAACTGATGCACATCCCCAAATGGGGGGGGGTTAACAATTTGAAGGGGTGTGGCGTTGAAAAGGGAACTGTATACTAG
Source organism: Acanthosepion pharaonis (assembly GCA_903632075.3). NCBI lineage: Eukaryota > Metazoa > Mollusca > Cephalopoda > Sepiida > Sepiidae > Acanthosepion > Acanthosepion pharaonis. The sequence continues at coordinate 2,361,536 of CAHIKZ030000780.1, read as the reverse complement.
TATTATTGTAATAATTTAAACTATTTTTATTAAAGTTTTTACGAAATATATATATATATATATATCCAAAAACATATAGTAAATAGTAAAACGTTGAGAGCTGAGAGTTATAATGGAAGTAGTGGAGAGCCATTGTCGCCAAAAATTTGGACTCAAAGTCGGCACTGAAATATTATCTATCAAACAAAAAAATTGCATCGAAATCAGACGAAAACTGTGGAAATGTATAAGCAACATCCGATCACACATACACACATACATACACACACACATTTTGGGAAATATAGATATAGATTAAGTGAGAGAGAAAGAGAGGGAAAGAAGTGCAAAATGAGAAGATCCATTTGGTCTGTTCATCGGATTGAGGCGGTAAAATGGCAGTTACAATCTCCTGTTGAAAGTTATGTTCACACTATCCGCCTATATACATACATACATACATATATATATATATATATATATATATATATATATATATATATATATATATATATATAATATAATATAATAAATTTTTCATCGGGCATTATTTCTTATTTTAAATTTTATATGTAAAGGCTACACCCAAAGGGTCAAGCAGGTGTGCACACGATATAAATTCTGTGGTGCAATTGTTTTGTTCAAATACAAAAAATATATAGAGTGTTTAGATAGACACATTGAGGACTAGTCTATTTTCAACGTTTAATGTCTGTAGTAGTGAGCTAACGGAGAAGTGTTCCGTTTAACAATGGCAATATATCTTGAGCAGGCATATATGATTTTTACATAAGGCCGCGCAAATGGTAATGTACGCGAGGCAGCATGGCTGTCACAGAGTGTATTTTGCCCCATTTTCAATTGATAGATACCGCTAAAAACCTTATGCTGTACGGAAGAAATTATTTAAAAAGGACATTTGAAAAAAATAAACTGATATAAATATGTCCTCTTTGAATAACAGGGCATACAAGTCATTAGAAATTTTAAAAAGATTATTTATAAAATTAAAGCAAGAAATACATTGCCTATTAAGTATGTCTCTAGCTTGAAAGGCTTCAGATCTACGCAGTCCGACTAGCCACATTAACTTTATTTCATTCTTCCTTAATTACTTTGTTTTTCTTTGTTTTTCTTTCTTTCTTTCTTTCTTTCTTTCTTTCTTTCTTACGAACACTATCAACGAAATGTATTTCGGTCAACATTTTGAGGCACAGAGTTAAAACAATTTTGGATCAAGCTGAAGTCAAGAAAAAAAAACGGCGTACTACGATAGATTTTGCGCAAATCATATCTGCCTGCTCACCATATGAATATCCTGATATTGTTAAACGGAATAATTCGCAGTTAACTCACAACTACACACTTTTAAGGTTGAAGACAGACTAGCCACAAATGTACACGAATGAGAAAATTAACATGGCAACACAGTGTCATCTACCGTAAACTTTCTTTAAATTTAATAACTAAAATCGAAGGAATTGCAGAAATTAGTTCATATGAACTTTTGTCCTTGTTTTGTTGTGAAGAACTCGCTCCAAAGTTTGTAAATTAATTTTTGATACACCCTGTATTTGTGAGATAAAGATATTTAAATTTTTATATATCAAGGACAATACTGGGGAGATGTATGAGAAAATGGAAAAATGTTCTTGTGTGACGTGTTTGGTTCATTAGGACTTCATCGGACTAGATTTGTGTAACTGCACCATCGTAACTCAAATGAAGTCCTAAAAGTCGAAACGTGTCACACGAAAACATTTTAAACCTTTCTCAGACATTTTCCTCGATATATATAATTGTGTATTTAGGCTGCAAACCGTCTTTTATACAAGTTTTATTGAAGAAAACTAACAAGGCAGTACCATTAAGTTTGTTTTTTTTAATTAAATTGTTCTTCATTTGTATAAGTAATATATTTTCTGGACATAGACTGTGTAAAACCTACCCAAATGATTCCATTATTAAGGATGCTTCTTTTTGTGTGTAATTAAATATGTAGTTTTTTATGATATCAATTGTCAACAACTTGTTGTCTGAGTTCGGAAATTAAAACATCCATCCCATATATATATATATATATATATATATATATATATATATATATATATATATATATATATATATATATATATATATTTACCGACATGGTCCAGCTATTTTGGGGGGATTAGCCGACATTAGTTTGTCGAGCGACAACGAGTGAATCGTCACACGTTGTTTATAACTTTCATGGCATCTGACACCTGTAAATTGTTTTGGTTATACGGTCCTGATCCTTCTATAAATATATATATATATATATATATATATAAACCTAGTGAGCCAGACAAACCTACCCAGGTTTCACCTAAGCAGATTTCACCTAAGCAGCTTTCCCTGACGATCCACTTAGGTGAAACCTGGGTAGTTTTGTCTGGCTCACTAGGTTTATCTAGGTCTGCTCTACGGTTGTATTGAGCTCTTTTTTTAGTTAGTTGTTTACTCGTGTCGGGGTTTTTTCTTTGGGCTTTAAACTTGTATCTGTGCGATTTTTTTCGACAGACTTTCATGTTTCTAGCTCTTTCTTTTTAAACCTTCGAGATTGATTTGATTATTGGCAAATCAAAAATTCGAAGGTTTTTCGAAACGAGTATAGTTACATATATAGTTATATATATATATTTACATTTTTACACATTCAATATTGTAAGCATATATTATTATTTGCTTTTAGTGTTTTTACCCGTTGTATTACATAAAAGAATAAAAAGCGTGCTTGCAAGCATAAATGATTTTTTTATTTCCTGTTTTAAGTATTGTTCCACTTTTAATAATACACCAATACTTATGCGGAATGTGGTGACTTTTTATGGCTGATATCTGTCACCTGTCATTTTCTGTGGTTTGACATTTCCCTGGCCCAAGGTATGCCAGACTAAAAAGGTCGAACTATATCTCTATAACTGTACAAATATTTGTCTATAGGTGTTAACAGAAAAAAACAGTGTGCACGTATAAAGAAATGCATTAAACATGACATAAAGCTTTATTTTAAAAGTGCATATCGAGAGTGTATGGCGACTGTGTTTCTATTGTCTTGATTGCCCGTGGGTTATTTTTTACTCCCTTGAGTATAATGCTTCACTCTTTCTCAGATTTGAAAACATCAAGGACTGGCACTGGGAAAAATAGCCAGCAAGAACTAAAAGTATTGTAAAGTTCTTATTTACCAACTTTAGCTTAGTTTTGATTCAACGCGAACGGGGTGCCAAGTTTTAAGGAAACCAACTAGACACTTGTTGGGGTCAATCAGATTAACCTTAACCTGGTAAAATTTATCGAACACTGAAATGTGCGAAGGCACGTTAAAGTTAGTAGACATTTAGCCCGCGGAGCTATTGAAAATTTGTAAAGAATATTGACACATAAGGAAGCAGGAAGCTCTAACTACGCAAGAATCTTCCAATTGAGAAGATACCTTCTCCTTTTGAAGATCAGCATTTTAAATTCTGTTTGTTAGCTGAACCTGAAAATCTAAAGAAAAACCTGCACAACTTTAAGCGAGTAAATTGACAGACAGACGTACAGATATACAGAAAGAGATATATAATATAAACAGATCGACGGACATAATGATATAAAGAGACTTAGATAGATATAAAATGTTGGAATAGATAGATAGATAGAAAGATAGATAGATAGATAGATATGACTATAATTCAGATATGAGTAGACAGAGACAGAAAGGAATAGTCTGAAATATTTAATCTAGTAAATGGACTGACAAGCAGACTGGCACAAACAAATAGATAGACAGATATGAACAGATGGAGATAGACAGATACACGAAATATATATATATATATATATATATATATATATATATATATATATATATTGTTTGTTGATGTGAGTTTGTGAATCTGGGTTTCCCGCCCATTGCGATCGTCAGGCAATTTATCTGAGGATCGTAAAGGGCCTGAAACCCAGAGTCACAAATTCACATCAAGGAAAACAAATATGTTAGCTTTATCACTCATATTGAGCGCTTTCCAATAAACGCCGCGCATATATAAAATAGAAATATACATAAATATATATATATATATATATATGTAAAATATATATACATTGCATATATATATATATATATATATATATATATATATATATGTATATAATAACAATATTTTTTGTTTAAAAATATAATTCCTTCGCTACATAAGAGTTCTCATGTTTCAAAAACGAGAGCCGAAATCATCCAAATAATTATTAAAATTAAGTTGAATTGAGGTGTTTAGTCTCGTCCGGCTCTCGTTTTTGAAACATGAGAACTCTTATGTAGGAAGGAATCATATTTTTAAACAAAAATATTATTATTATAATAAAGCTCTACTTCTGTATGGAGCACTGGCTTCTTAAAAATAAAAATGAAAAAAATACTAAGGAATGCCGGATTATGAACCCAACGTGTTCTTTTCTATTTTCTGCATACCTGCACATTTATATTTATATATATATATATATATATATATATATATATATATATATATACAGAATTATGGACAGAATTATTTATCCCCAAATGAATATTCGCATATTTCTCTATATATTAAACTCCCAGTAATACTCGATTGGAAAAAGAGTCGGATAGCACAACTTGTAAGTCTATCAAGACAAATTGGTACCCGAGGAAAAAATTGGGGAAAAAAAAGAAGTAGAAACATCCGAACAGGGCGTCCAGTGCCTTAAGACTTTAGTCCAAAGACAAAAATGCAAGTGAGTAAGAAAGCTAAAACGTAGAGTGCTCAATACGGTAAGCAGAGCAGGGATAAATATAATAAATCCTAAAGAGCCAGGAACAACCTATATAGATTTCACCTAAACAGATCTTCAAGGTAAGCTCGGCATATATATATATATATATATATATATATATATATATATATATATATATATAGAGAGAGAGAGAGAGAGAGAGAGATGAACAGATTGAGACAGTTAGACAAGACACAAAACAACTGAGGTCGATATAGAAATATTGAATATAGATGTATATCGATAGATAGATAAATAGTCAGATAGAAGCATAGAAATATGTTATGTAAATGTACATGTTTATGTACTTATATCTAAGACACACTGCGGAATAAAAACTAACTTATATATATTTACGTGTATTTAATATATATATATATATATATATATATATATATATATGAATATAGCTTGTGATTGTAGATCGGATCAATAAATCGATGACGATGTAGACTAGCAAGCAAGTAGACATGTCAAGCATAAATACACATCAAGGAAAATGAAGAAATAAAGCAAGGAACAGATGAAAATATTGAAAAAAGGAGAGATGGAGAAATAAGAAAAAAGAATGTAGAGAAAGGTTGATAATGCACAATGAGAGATTATGTCGAATATAGAAATGCTGAAATATAGAGATAGAAAAATATAGAAAAGATATAAATAAATTTAAGGGAGAAAGTAAAGAGAAAGAAAGAAAGAAAAGTAATAAAGATAAAAGAAAGAAAGAAAGATGTAAGAAAGAAAACGGACAGACAAGTCGGACAGACAGTTTAAAGAAAGATATAAGGGAGAATAGGAAGGCAAATATAAAAACATAACAGGAAAATGATGAAGAATGGACGAAAGAAAGAAAGAAAGAAAGAAAGAAAGAAAGAAAGGAAAAGAGGAAAAAATATTTGGCACGAATACAATTACGAAAGAAAGAAAAAGGAACATTAAATTAAGAAAAAGAAACGGTTCGACGATGAAGAAAAAAGAAAGGAAAGAAGGTTGGAAAAAATGGAGACAAATCATAAAAAACGGAAATGAAAGAAAGAAAGAAAGAAAAAAAGAAAGAAAGAAAAAAGAAAGAAAAAACAGAAAGATGGAAAATTGGAAAGAAAGAACGAACAAAGAAAGAAAAAAAGAAAAAAAGGAGTAATACAATGAAGAATGGCATAAAAATAAGGAAAATCATGGAGACGAAAAAGAAAAAAAAAACAAAGAAAAGAAAACTGGGAAAATAGGAAGGCAAATCATAAAAAAATACGGACATTATCGAGAAAAAAAGAAAGAAAGAATGCATGAAATACATAACTAAAATCTTTTAAAGGAAAAAAAAAAAAAACGGGCTTGAGTCGAAAACGAGAGAGAAAGAGAGTAAGTAGATAAACAAGACATAACAAAGCGAGAGCAAGCAGGTAATATCAATTGCTATGTCGATGGAGAGAGAAAGAAAAATTAACAGCGACGATAGAGAGAGAAGCAAAAGATTAATGAGAAACGTAAACCGAGAGAAAATAAAGATTAGGAGGAAAGGAAAGAAAAAAAAAGAGACACAGAGTTTGTGTAGAGAGAGAGAGAGAGGTCAGGAAGTAAAGAATTGGGAGTAAAACAAAAAAAGGAGAAAGTGTATAGAACAAAAGATATGGCGGAACAAGAAAGAAAGGGAAATAAAAATAAAATAAGAAAGAAAGAAAGAACAGAAGGTAATGAGTAGGGACAAAAAAAAAAGAGAAAGAAGAAAGTGAAATCGAAGAGATAAAGGGTGGGAGATAGAAATTAAAGAGAGTAAAAGAGAAAAGAAAAACCAGGAGAGAAAATAGAGTAGAGTGGGAAAAGGAGGAGGCAGATTGAGAAAGGATTTGGTGATACGGTGGCGGCGTTGGGGGTGGGTATTACAATGACAGAAAGAAGGAAAAGAGGGAGGAAGAAGCAAAAAGTTCTGGGAAGATATGGAGATTAAGAAGACAGAGAACTTAAGAAATTAACAGAAAGAACGAATAACTGCAAAGCGGATGACATTTAGCAATACAATTAACAGCCAGACGAACAAAACTGGAGTAATGTAATTTACCAAGAAACAGGAAGAAAGTCAGGAAAAACGACGGAATAAGAAGTGAGTGAGTGAGTGAGTGAGAGAGAGAGAGAGAGAGAGAGAGAGAGGAGAAAGAGGGAGAGAGAAAAACTTAGAAATGGATGAACATAAACATTTCATGTTTGTTCCATATCTATCTATCTATCTATCTATCTATCTATCTATCTATCTATCTATCTATCTATCTATCCCAGTTTGTTTCTATCTATCTATCTATCTATCTATCTATCTATCTATCTATCTATCTATCTATCTATCTATCTATCTCACTCAACAAAGGGAGATAGATTATCTATCTCAGTCTGTTTCTATCTATTTATCTTTCGTAGTTTCTATCTATCTATCTATCTATCTATCTATCTATCTATCTATCTATCTCATCAAAGGGAGATCGATTATCTCAATCTCAGGGAGATTTCGATTATCTTCTCGTAGTTTTTATCTATCTTTCATCGTATCTTCTATCTATCTATCTATCTATCTATCTATCTATCTATCTATCTCATCCTGTTTCTCATCCTATTATCTATCTATCTATCTATCTATCTATCTATCTATCTATCTATCTATCTATCTATTATTGTATTTCAATTCTGAAATAAATTGAACGAGACATAAAATATGACGTCTGAAAACCTCCATTCCGAAATTATTACCTTCTACCTGGTCTTTAATTGTGGAAAGTGCACCAGCCTGGCGTATGTTTGTTTATACATTTCTCTATGCACGTATTGCTTTACGTTTCTTTCCTTCATTCTTTCTTTTTCAGTCTGTTTCTTTGTTAAAATCAAATATATTAATAGGTATTTATTAAACTCAGTTTAATCTGCCATGAAGCCAAACGAGTAAACAGAAGTAAGTATGTATGTATGTATGTATGTATGTATGTATGCATGTGTGGGTGCAGGGTATCAAATAGCAAATGTAAGTATATTCATTTCCGTATACATGTAAGTACATAAGAAGGAAGAAGTAGATAGCCTACTGATTGAAATAGGATTTATTTGAGAACAAATATTTATTTTTCAACATAATATCCTTCTTTTTCCGAGCACTTAGTCCAAAGCTTGTCATAACTCGAGCATTTTACAGTGAATATTTCAAACCAAATTTCGGCTAATAACTTGCGCTACAGACTTATTGACACTCTCTTGTTGGGTTTTTAAATAAATATAAATAAACATATATGTAGAGAGAAAGAGAGAAAGAGAGAGAGAGAGATGGCTGCAAAAAGATAGATAGAGGGAGAGAGAGAGGAGAGAGAGAACGATAAGACTATAAAAAGATAGATAGATAAGATAGATAGATACAGAGAGAGAGAGAGAGAGAGAGAAGAGAGGGAGGAGAAGGAGAGAGAGAAGGAGAGGAAGGGCAGGAACTTATGATACTGCTTTCTCAGGAGAGACGGTGAAAATAGAGAGCTGGATTTTGCACAAGTACGCATACACTAATATAAATATAAATATATTTACGCATGTAAACACACACACACGCACATACACACACACACACACACACACACGCACACACGCGCGCGCATGCGCGTGTGAGCATAAATATATAGAAACCTAATGGCTCATATAGAACTATAAGTATTATATGTAAGTCAGGCGTATATTCCTACACAAACGCATATCTGAAGATGAATCCTCTATTATTGTAGATTGCAATGGAAGAGTCTGTCAATCGTGATTAGAGTCCGTACAGTTTATTTCTCTTTCAAAGATCACACGAAGCTGAGTGATTGTCGGAAAAACAAGGAAAAGGAGAAACAGAAGCAAATCATTACAGACGTACTCGCATTTTTCTTTGATGATTTCAAGTAATTGCTTCCCCCTTCGATTTTTGCTTTTGTTTCAAAATCCAGAGGCCTCGTTGCTTATTCGCCTCTTGCCGATCGAAAAACGAACATTAACGAAACGGCTGAGAAGAAAATATCTACAAACAACGAAGCTATGGACGGAGACTTTGAAATTCCAAGGCGCCAAATGAAGAATTTGGTTTATTTATAACTTGGAATTAAATCAAAAATTAACGTACAGCAAGGGATTGGACATCTGTTAGACTCTATAACATAGGTACTATAGCATGTTAAGGTAATTGGACAAATATGTAGACAGGGTTGATTTAGGAAATGATTTATAGAGAGAATATATAGTCAATCTTTTGGGTGCGTGGCCGAGTGGTTAGAACATTCGATTTCTGGCCATGAGACACGGGGTCGAATCTCACCATAGTCGATTTATCAGGAAGGTGTTATCGGTCTGGATGGGGGGGATCTCAGCGCGCGGCACCTTTGGAATGTGCCTGAAAACCATACCACGGGTTGATCCAAGCCATGTGAGAGACAAAACACTTGGGGTGGTCGATAGCTGTGTTAGCACGAAGTCATAAATCATTGTGACCGGGGCTTTGAGTGTGCTGGTGTTGTTCAGATTGTTGATTATTCTAGATAACACGCTCTTTCCTAGAAACTGTAACTAAGGTCTGCTCAGTATAGTTGCAGTATAAATCACAGGTTGGCTCTGTGGGTATTGAACACACATAAATGTGCCTGAGCGAGCGTCTGCAATAGGGATTGGCTAGCCGCCTTAATAGACGGGTATCCTCGAATACGAGTGGCCAGCTATTATATTAAAGTCAATCTTACTGGTATAGGTGATGCATTTTTAATACTGATGAAAATACATAGGTGTGATTCGAAAAGGCGTCAACTGAGAGACACCCTCTCTCCATGTTATCTCATATTTGAAATTAGAAGAATGTTATTACCATCATCATCATCATCATTCCCATGAACAAATGTGGTTGTTGCGTCGTTGAGCAACTGAGCACCTGACGTGTGCCAATATCGTTTTTGTGCATGTTAGTAGTAGTAGTAGTAGTAGTGTGTGTATGTGTGTGTGTATTTGGGTGGTCGTAAGTAGTTCCGGCGGAACCCACCCGTCACCAGATCAGGCCACAGTCGATGTAACCCGATTTATTTTATTCTATTACGACCCCCACATAAATAAATGGACTGCTCCACTATCATTACATTACGATAATAATATAAGTATTTAAATAAGGGAACATTCATTATTTAATCAGCGCCAGACTACTACACCGTCCATGAGTTTTGCTTTATGGTAAGGATATATATATATATATATATATATATATATATATATATATATATATATTTATTTATTTTATAGAAAAACAGACCACTTTTAAGGTTCCATTATAATAATTTATTTCACCAGAGCCCTTTTAAAGGACTCTGGATCACCAGATAGCACTTCCAAAAGATGAAACGAAACGAAATGAAATGAAAATCCATAATATATATATATATATATATATATATATGGTTGGATAGATGTGAGTTTGTGACCCTGGGTTTCACGCAGACACACTCTGACGATCGCTAAAGCGTGAAACCCAGGTCACAAACTCACATCTATCCAACCAAATATGTTAGCTCTATCTCTGATATTGAGCGCTTTCTAATAAGTACCAAGCATATAATATATAAATAATTATGCATATATATATTTATTTATATTTATATACACTTTTCATATACACACACACACACACACACACACACACACACACACACACACACACACACACACACACACATATATATATATATATATATATATATATATATGTCAACATCATCTTGGCACTTGGAATGTACGAACTCTCCAGGACAACAATTCAGCACCAGAAAGAAAAACAGCTCCGGTCACATTGGAACTAAAAAAGTACAACATTGATATAGCTGCACTGAGAAGTAACCCATTAGTCGACTACATGAAACGGGAAAGCAAAATAAGACATCTATCAGTGTTCCTGCTGCACTTGGATACAATACCTTCTCCTGTATTGTCTGTGGTCATTTGTGCAACAATTAATAGGAGCAACAATCAATAGGAGCATTTTTATGTATTAATTAGTATAATTTATTAAATTTTAAATCTTTTAAAATTCCGTATTAATTTCTATATTTGCGATGATATTATTAATAAGTAAAATCTATATTGAGTAATCATAAATGGAATAAACTTTGTACAAATCTTCAAACACCAATATTTTAAAAACGTATTTTGAACTTTTTGTATGCCTATAAATGTGTCGGTTTCTTTTAGATACGGATGCCCATACACGATATTATCAGACAAATAACTATCGTAAATTGCGATAATAGAAGATCGGCCAAGACAGATGAAACGTTGCAAAAACATGGCCGCACATTTACAGTGGATAACTAGCAATTAAACCACTTTCTAAACAGACTCATATGAAAACGTTTTCCATATTGTCAACCTTCGTTCCCCTAAATATGTTCTTGCTCCTTAATAATATTTCTCTTTTTCTTATTGTTCTACACTCCCAAAAATATTTTACCTTAGAAGCTTTACTACCTACCTTTGATTGAAATGATTTATATATATATATATATATATATATATATATATATATATATGTGTGTGTTTTCTGTGAGAGAGTGTGTGTCTATGTCTATCTGCCTATATATATATATATATATATATATATATATATATATATATATATATATATATATATATATATATAGTGAGGTTCATCCTGTAAATAACTCGGGAGTCACTCGAGGTAGAGTGTTATAGATTTATTGGTACAGTTGATGCGGATATGTGGGAAGATAACGGTTAAAACTAGATTTGAACAAATTAAGAGTATAGCAATCAGGAAAAGCTCTTGTAGGGAATCGGTTCCACAGAGCAGTAGTGTATATATATATATATATATATATATATATATATATATATATATATATATATATATGCGGAAATGTTCTGATTCACTTGCCAAAAATGTGTCAGCATAAACAAATATCAGATATTTGAAAGTCCTTTCTTGGTCTGGCCGAGAACTTTTCAACGTACCTTCATACACACACACACACACACACACACACACACACACACACACACATATATATATATATATATATTAAATACTAATATAAATATCTACTTACACTCATTAACTAACATCAAGTAACTTGATGTAAAAAAAAAAAAAAATAAAAATCGCGCTGCTTTTCCGGCGGCTATATGCGATTTTGATCTAATTAGACTAATGGCCAAGTATGGAGTCTACTTCATATGCAAAAGTCACGTATCCAGCTTCGTAGGAAATATACATTTCATACTTTCTCTCGTCTAATCTCGTCCGCTCAACCAATCACCACTCACAACACTACCACTGGCAAAGGTCAGCGCCTGCCAATCCAAAGGTACCGAAAGTATAAGTCCGATTACCATTTTATTTCGAATCGGCTATATACAATGATTATAATTGCTCTTTTGATGTTTGCCCGCCAGTCGCGTGCTGCACGCTTTATTAAATGTACAAAGAAGATGCATTACCTGCTATTTAGCTGTATTAGCAAACAAAATAACACACTAAAAAGTATTACGTAACTCAGATGTACGATTAACTCTCTCTCTCCGACATTATTATTCTTATTATTTTTTCGTCAGAGTGCAGCGCGCTATCAAATGGAATCTTACGGATAAATAACATCATCAACACTCCCATGACCAAAGGTGATCGTAGGGTGCCTGCGTAGTTGAGCAGCTGCGCAGTTCCTTCTATATACCTAACTTGAAATCCTGAGAGCATTTCATTCACATTCCTCTTCGGTGTTTTGAACAGGAGTAGGGGTTTATCCCTTGTTTCCCATTTAGGATTGGGTCTTCAGTTCCTTTTGAATTATAATCATTATATTTCAATCGCGCTAACCATTTGTGTCTTTGTGGAGTTATCACTATGCTTGGGGTGAATTTATTAAATAAAAAAGAATGTATATATATATATATATATATATATATATATATATATATATATATATATATATATATATATGGCTTTTGTCTGTTGCCACTGGATGTCGACTTCAATATCCAATTTTATATATACATACGGTCTATGCTTGATATTGAGCACTTTAACCCATAAATATAGCATTTTCGCTCGTTAATATAAGTAAACTAAAATACTAGCTATATTTTACGGAATGACTGATATAAAATATGTTATAACCACTTTATCGAATTTCATACTAATAAAACTCTATGAAACTTGCTCAAGAATGGATTCAAATATTAATGGAACCTATAATTGAACGAATACTAAAAATAACGAAAGAAATTATCGCAAAGCTAAAAACAAACAAAAAATAAACCGGAAAATCGAAACAAAAATATCAATACCCACAATGCAACAGTCATTTCTCTCGAGGCAAAAATACCTAAGATTCAACTAATAGGTTGAAGCAGTTCAAATAATTAGCGGTAGACTTCAGTTATCACAATCCGGACGTCAATTTATTATATATATATATATATATATATATATATATATATATATATATATATATATATAAACGTGTTAATATAATATAAATTTATGAAAGCACACACGTTTACATAGAGAACGTATATATATATATATATATATATATATATATATATATATACATATATATATATATATATATATATATATATATATATATATATATATATATATATATATGAGAGAGAGAGAGAGACTTAGAAAAGCCAAAATGTTCATTTAAAAAGGGAAAGAACAGTAAAAGTCGTTCGAAAACACGCAATTACTAATTTTAAATTGAACACATATTTAGAAAGCTTCTTCCTACGCCCCCATACTTATTTCTATAAATAAGTAAATTCTTAAATGCCTTGCTAAAGTAGTCAAAGAAATCATTAAATACATAAATGCAATATTTTGTAAATGGTTTTGAAACTGCGAAAAATGCCTGTCTGTCGAGTTATAAAGATGGCAAATTCTAAACCTTATGACGTGTGTTATTAAAGAAATGTGATTGGACGAGATAGGTCAACATAGAAAAGGCCAATTTACTGGGTCGCATCAATTAATATGATTTATTCTTTACGTGCACATATATATGTTTATTTATTTATTTGTTTGTTATGCAGTATTACATTAGAACATGCACATATCCACTAAAAAAAAGATAAATAAAAAAAATATTTACTGCTCCACTTTTTGTATTGAGTACTCTTTTTAAATTAATCTTTTGAACGCTGTGATCTTATTGTTCGTTGTTCTAGACTGTGGAATTATTTATAATTATATATATATATATATATATATATATGTATGATAAAAATAGTTTTAACGTATGTTATACTTAGCGTATACTAATATAAAAGAGTCCACTGTGGTCAATATCGATCGGCGAAAGTTGCTACCTTAAAACCTGGTAATTGTGTTTCAAACATAAAACAGACTGACACCAGTCAGTTTTGACCTCAGTGTAAACTCATATATATATATATATATATATATATATATATATATATATATATATATATATATATATATATATATATATGTATGTATGTATGTATAACAATATATTTGCAGTGATGCGTGTGTGAAAATAGTTCGTTTTTCTGTAATTTTTTTTTATCGTCACGAAATCGTAATTGTATTTTCGACGGAAGTTAAACTTTCTTTAAACTTAACTGACCCCACTTAACATGTGCGAGACACATACTTTTAGATTTTTTCCTTAGAATGATTAGATGTAACGATACAAATAGTTAATAAACTGTAGTTTCCTATCTATCTATCTATCTATCTATCTATCTATCTATCTATCTATTTCTATCATAATAATGATAATAAAATTTGCGAGGGTTACGAAAGAAGTGTGTTCAACACTGGAGATACATAGTTATAGACAGTGATGCGGAAAATTTAAACTCAGCATATAGTATGCATTTTTCCACACACTCAAAAACACACACAAATATAATATATATATATATATATATATATATATATAGATATTATAAATTAACCGATTTAAAATGTTTCTTCGCTACACAGTAATAACCATGTTTCAAAAAACTGAATCTAAAACCTCAAATTTAATTACATAATTAAATTAAAAGCATTAGTTCTGTTTCATCTTCAAGCGAATTCCAAAATTTATGCTCTGTAAATTTGCATTGAGCACTATTTTGTAAAAATCAAAAAAAAATCAATAAGAACACCGGATTATATATCTTACTGTTCTTTCCTTTTATATAATATATATATATATATATATATATATATATATATATATATATATATATATATATATATAAATAAGTAACAGTAAAATTGTCCAAATCGTATGACAGCTAATTTCCAATTGTTAGATTAAGCTTTGAACCGTTGTATGTTAGAACTGATTAAACATATTTTACTGGAAATCTACGATGTTTTTATAATACCATTGAACAATAAGAACATATTTAGTCCTAAGTTGAAATTTCAGCCTGCAATATGATACAATAATAACGCTGACACACGCTGACACACGCTGACACACACACACACACACACACACACACACACACACACACACACACACACACACACACACATATACACATGCTAACAGCAAAGTCTATATATTTTTCTTCAATTATTATCTGGGTATACACTAATATTTGTTCTCTTCTTGAACCATGTTATTCTTTATATAAATATATATGTGTAAATTTCCTCATCGTGTTGAATTTGTTTTGTGACGTACAATGGTTATTAATAATTAAGTATAACTCAAGATTTCAAGGTTAAGATAAATCAGTATTTAATTACAACCGCAAATAAATACTTAACAAGAACAAAGAAGTATCAACCAAAAATAATTAACCATTTCAGTGAAACCTTGCAAGTAGCGCGGCTTGGCTTAATGTCCGGTAAATCCAAAATCTAAACCCAAAGCATCGACGCACGGTAGTTCACACTAATTCGACTGAATAGTTCCACTCAACAGTCACTCAATAATCACTGTAGTCAGTAGCCTGACACCGCTATTTATACAACTGGCGGAAATTATATTCCTAAATCCAGATTTTTTCTTTTGAAAACATTGAAATCATTTATTCTGAAAGTTATCCTCCTCATTGACAACAAGTCAGAACTCTTCCACTACAAAATCAAAAGTGTTAGAGAATATAATAAAAACTATTAAGGAGAGAGGACAATAAAAGAAAAAATAATTAAGAAGACAAAAGATAACGATTGACATTGCATTTAAATTTTTGAAGTGCAAAGTTGACTGGGAAGCAAGAAAACGGCGGAGAATTTTTGGATACAACGTTTAAATAAGAATATCTCCTTTTGTTCAAACTAATTTTCCTCGTTTTTTGTATTTCTATTTATAATTGATTTAATTTGAAAATATATTTGTTAATTCTGTAAAGTTTGCTGAACTCATTTCTATATTTTGATTTTAAAGTTCCTTTGTAAATTAACGATTTTCAGTATTCGTAAAGTCTTATTTTTACCGGGTGGATTCTTTCATTTTTGTATTCTCTTATACAACTGCTTAGACTGTTGTACATTCAGTTCTTGGTTATGTCATTTCCTTGTTTTTAAGCAGTTTTATTTGGCCATTTACCTGGGTTGAGTGGACGTTTTTGGTTTATGTCCTTAAAATTGTAAGGGTAACGTATTTTCAGAATGTTCGCGCCCATAATATACGGAAAATTAGCGTAGTATAGTGTTATGGTCCGGTTCCTTGTACCACAGTGATAGTCCAAAGTAGAACCAATAAAGAAGAACGCGAGCACAGGTATGGAATAACTGAT
>CAHIKZ030000780.1:2290000-2335000 GCA_903632075.3 Acanthosepion pharaonis | reverse complement strand
AAAATAGATTTTTATAGTAAAAATAACTATAATATATTTTTATAGCAAACATACCTGCAATCCATTTTTATATAAAGTTACCAACAATGCCTCTTGATAGTTAAGCTACCTACACTAAATTTTATCTGTAGCTGAAGGCATACAATTGCGGTCAAAATATTTAGATTTAGGCATTAAAAAACCTAAAAAAGGTGTGTTGATATGCAGCTAAACAAAATCAACCAACCAACAGTTCATTCTACTTACAGATGGAATTTTGCGTAAATATACAAGGTTTTAGGGAAAAAGCTAAGTAGAACTTCCTCCTTACAAATGGAATATCTATACAGTTGTTTATATGCGGCTAAACAAAATCAACAACCGACCATTCATTCCATTTACAGATGGAAGTTTACGCAAATATACAGGGTTTTAAGAAGAAAAAACACTGAGTGGAACTTCCTGCTTACAACTGGAATACGGCGGAAATGGGGCTGATTTGACCCAGTGGACATACTTCAATATTGACTACGGTAGGCCTGCTATTATTGCTCTGAAGCTGGTGTCGCATGATACACGAACGATATGAGAGAAAAAAACAGTTTTTCATCACAATATTCAGCGGTAGATTTATAAAGGACGTCGACTCATATACGAGTATATACGGCAATATGAATGAGCACTACTGACGTCTGACTAATGAGTTATTGTGAGTAATATTTTTTCGTTTTCTTACATTTCATTCTTGTTTTGATATATGTATATATAGTGTGTATATATATATATTTGTGTGTGTATATATATATATATATATATATATATATATATATATAAAATTTATAATGTCAGTTTTTAAAGCAATATAAACAGTAGTTTGCAGCGTATAGTATACAGTCTGCTTTAAAATTTGAACTTTGAATATTCACCATGTCCTGTAAGGATAAAAGTTAAGCTTGGAATTAAGTTTTGGATCTACGAATCTCCATCGAAAGCGTCCGGGGAAGACTTAGAAATATTTCCATTATTTTTATCTTTCGAACAAATTTCATGCTTAATTTAGCTTACGTATTACTTTTATGTTGGCAGGGTATTATATGTACAAAACACAGTTTATATATATATATATATATGAATAGTCAGTTATAAGTTTATGTTTGTCAAAGTCATTTAAGACCCAAGCCCATACGTTTAAATCGTGAGAAACGAAACTTTCTTCACATTGAACATAATTTCGGTGACATCACGGAGTAACTTCTTTTTCAAGTCAGGAATTTACATATAGTTACTTAATAAACATCTTTTAGATTTAACACAAGGCCAAAAGTATGGAGCACCCAAATACCCATCTCTGAATCTTGACGTGTCGGATAGCGACTAATATATGCCTGATATAATGCCGTATATAATAATGACAACTCTCGCAAAACTCTGCAATATCCGGAAAGCCAAGAACACCCACCAGAAATCGAGGATCATACAAGTCAAAGGTTTTGGCTTTCTCAAACTTCCTGCAAGACTCCGTCTCTTGGATTAAGATGAGAATTAAAAACGAAGAATCCAAGCATTAGAAATATGGCGTTACAGAACCATCATAGGCGTCTCTTCTGTAGACCGGATCACAAATGTTGCAGTCCAAGACGCCATCAAAAAAGAAAACCCTATTTGGAACGCCACATATCCACCGTTCAAAAACGAAAGGTATAGAAACATTATAAAACCCAACAATCTTTCCATTATCATCCTACAATCTACGAACTCGGAGAAAGGAAAAAAATATGCCTCAACGTTACTCAATGGACTGGCAGATTATTTGCAGAGACTCAGGCGTTGGCACGCAGACCAGATATATGGATGGCATTGGTCACTTGGTCAGCTTCGCAGCGACCAACGCCAACACTGTCTGGGGACTGATAATGTTGATAATGATAAGGATTATTTTAATCCAATTTTCTGAAATGTATGTTGACCCTCTTGAATTATACGTAGAACATAAATCCACAGCCTCACGAGGTTAGAAGTCGTTAATATTTCTTCTTTAGCAAATAGGTTTTTACGGTTTTTAAATTTAGGGTTGTCTTCCTACAATGTTTGTCAATCAAAACTAGAGAGCATTGTTTCTGCCTTGCTTGTTAACCATTTTTTATGGTCCGGTTCCTTGTACCACGGTGATAGTCCAAGGTAGAACTAATAAAGAAGAACTCGAACACAGGTATGGAATTAACACAGATATATTACAAACATGAATATATACAGAGAAGTAGAAGTGTTAGCATGAACAATCAGGTTTAGTAGAGAGAACAATGTAGTCTCGACCAGTATCACTATTCCAATATCTTGTAGTAATTATCTGAACGCGATTCTGTTTCGGACTGCCTCTGACTCGACTTGAACCACTGACTGACTCCCTTGAACTACTGACTCTACTGACTGACGATATTCAGTCACCCCCCCGACGAGGGCGTCATGTGGCACAAGGCCTTTTTAACGTGGGCAATCCGAGCCCGTGGGCTCGGCCAAAAAATATGCCCATTGAACCCGTATAAACGGGTTCAGGGTCGGTTTACCTCCCCGAAAGAGAATCCGCCCTTCGGCGTAGCCTCTTTCGGGTTCCTCACTGCTTGAAGGAAGAGAGTTCAACCGAACAGTCGGTTCAGACTTGAACGACTGACTCGACTTGAACTACTCACTCTCTGTCTACTCCTGAGGCGCAGTATTTATTATGTATGGAATAGACCATTATTATTATTATGGGTAAGATCCCATGACACCATTACCTATTGGGAAAATATTTTTTTTAACTTTCCAAATATTCTGGGCGACTGTAATTTGAATTAGAGAGAATTTTCTAAAACACAATCTTTTAGACTTTTGTTGAAAGACGTGATACCGTATTTGTAAATAGCCAAATAAACGGATACTGTTGCTTTTCATTCCTATCCTGTTCGATAAATAATGTATGAACTTTAAAATTATTATTCACGGATAGTAACTGTTGTGCCCAAGTAAATAGTTATAGAAATAACAAAACAAGTGTTACAGAGATATCATATATTAAACAATAAGTACAACAGAAGAGTATTACACGGCTAGTGAGAGAGTGTCGGTTGACCAAGCGTTCAATCTATTCGACTGTTAATATTTAACAGCCCCACCCCCCACGAGGGATGTATGTGGCACAAGGCTGAGTTTACCGTGGGTTTTCTGAGCTCATAGTCTAGGCCTAAAATATTTCCTTAGAACCCGTATAAACAGGTTCAGGGTTTGTCTACTTCCGGATGAAACTTTGCCCTCGCTGCTCAAGGCAGAGAGTTTGACAGTTACGAACAGTCTGGCCGACTCTTCCCCACAAGGCCTTCTCTCCTACTAATCTTATAGTAGGCGGAAGAGTCCAACATAGACTCTTTAGAAGGAGGATACCACAACAGTAACAAAACTTTTTTTTTTAATGTTGTCAATGTTTTGAATGTTTCTTTTAAAAAAAGGTGATAACTCAGTTATTATGCCCTGAACCTAACATAGCGAATTGAGATTGAAAAACCCGGACTGTGAGCTGCATATAAAAATAATAACAGTTGGATATTTAAGTACAGAGAATGAACTTTGTTAGTATTGAGGCGCCATAGAATGAAAGCCGTGTTCATTCACTGATATTTATTTTAATTATTTACATTCATTACAAACACAAACCGAAAAAGTAAGAGAAAACCGAACAACTTTTTGAATAGGTATTTTACTTCTAAAGATCTGTTTTCGGATTTGAAATAACTGAATAGCTGAACACAGACTGGAAGATACATTATCTTCCGCCCGCG
The DNA here is from genome assembly GCA_903632075.3 of Acanthosepion pharaonis. NCBI lineage: Eukaryota > Metazoa > Mollusca > Cephalopoda > Sepiida > Sepiidae > Acanthosepion > Acanthosepion pharaonis. The sequence goes on along the minus strand of CAHIKZ030000780.1, from coordinate 2,331,209 downwards.
ATTGGCTATCGTAGCCTCAGCTCTCCGTAAGAGGCCCGTGTTTATTTTGCTTGAGTTCGCTTTGTGGAATAATGTCTATTCTTTGTACCAGTTGGCCCTCGGCCTGGTGGGGGGGTCTTTCGGAAAGTTGAAGAAAAGAGGATATGGAAACGGGCCAAGAGAAAGGAAAGTTGAAAAAAAAAAAAAGATAAAAGGAAAAAAAAAAGAATCATCGAATTAAAAGAGATTATATAATCAACCGGAAGTGAGCGCGTGCATCCGGTCCACGCTTGCATTGACTGAATGTAAAAATTCAAAGATTGCTTTTGGAGATATTTTGTTGTTCTTTTGACGCTGATTGAATGATATGGAAAAGGTAAAGAAAAGTCGGAAAATAATACTGTCTTCGATGGTAACCGGAATGAAAACATCGGCCATTAAAAGACTTCTTTCAGAGAATAAGAACGGTCATAGAACAATTTGCTAAAAGTCTCACATTAACTTACGCTAAATCTACTGTTTATCAATCAATCATGATCATCGTCATCATCATAAAAAAAACAATATATTAATATCAATTTTGATACTATTTATGTTCGGGCTTGTATTCTTTTATTTGCTTTATTCAATCTTGCAACGTGTGCTCTACTCTTAGGCTGTATGAAATATATTTTCTTTTATTTTCGGAATCAAAAACGTTTTCCCTGTAATTGTACATATTGAGTACTATTCAGATTTATGTTTTCGTTTCAAGTGTTATCATGGCAAATGCAAATATTGAAATTCTAACAATTAAACATTATTGAAGCATTGTTTTCAACTGGATCTCAAAACGACTGAAGCTGGTCACAGAATTCGATAGAGAAATAAAAAGAATACTTATACTTAAGATTTTCAAAGCGTAGCTTAGATGTGGAACAAGGCCGAAATTATGGGGCATCCAGTGAGGATCAAACTCACTTTTCAGTAGTAACTGACATAGCAAGAGAAGCTTGCTAACCATTACACCACGCCGAGGTGCACAAGGATACTTATACTTAACATCAGAAAGAAATAGTTGCAATTTTTAGGGCAAATAATGAGAAAAGATGGCTTGGGGAATTTAATACTCACAGGATTGATTGAAGGCAAGAGAGACAGGAAAACAATGCGTAAATGTATAGCGGAACAGAATTTAGGAGAGATACCAACAAGTTTATTATGAGCTACAAAGGACAGGAAATTGTGAAGAGCAATAATCCCCAACATCCTGAATGGACACGACACACAGAAGAAGAAGAAGCAACAAACTGTCCTAAACTGTTTTAAGTGTTTTAAGGAACATTATTTTATTTTAACACAAAATTGACGATCACACATAGGAGTGATCGTCAATCAATGAACTACACGCAATAAACAATTTGTTAGGGGACCGAATTCGACCGAATAAAGATTCTGTCAATTTAGGAATATTAAAAACAAGAAAAAGATTAATATGTATTTAGGTTCTTCTTTAAAAAATACTTAAACCATAAAAAAATGTAAACTACGTTTTTAAAGGCGGAATTAAATTTAAAATTTTGTGACGTCCCCCGGTGTCGCTGCGCCAAATGTGACGACTGCCTGGCCGCGCCCGCCGTGCTGTCCTAGTCGCGGCGACAATTGTGACGTCACCCCGTCTGTCTCCGCGCCGTCGCCGTCCTATCCTGTCCTATGACAACCAATGTGACTTGGTATTGGTCGCGGCACCAAATGTGACGTTCTAACCTTTTGCTGATTCGGATGGGAATCTGGTTAGATTCGGTATCAGCCTTGTCGTTCCCAGCTTGCCTCCAACATCTGGTTACCGAAGTAACTGTTTTGATCTCTAGTCTAACCTACCCACGTTGTGATTTGATCTTAGGTAGACGAAATCAATCAGTCGCCGGGCCGTAATGCAAGCTGAGTCCGGACAAGGGCGATACCGCACAAGTATATGTAAAAGAAAATAAAGTAATAACTCGAAAAGTTCAAATGTGTTAAAAAAGGATAACAATATTTTATATCTAGTTGCTGAATACAGGACTGCAACTTCTTCCCAACCCGCTATATGGATTCGTGACACTTTGTGTTTGTTAGGCGAGTCTTAACATCTTAAGTTTTTTCTTCTTTAAGAAACTGGTTCTTGGTGTATCTTCAGGCGATATTCGTAAAAGTCGTTCTTCAAAAATAAATTGTTCTTGGTTAGAAGTTGCGGTCGTGATTGCGCGAATCTTAAGTCAGCTATCTGCGAGGCGGGTCTTCAGAGCTCTCAGCTCACTGCAACTGCTTAACTCAACTCAACTCCCGCAACTCGTTGCGACTCTGCTTATATGGACGCCGACCAAAACCGGAGTGGGCTTGTCGGGGTTTGAGGTTCCTTGATAATTCTAAATCCACAATCCACTTCTTAGTTTTCAGTCAGGAAAATTTATTATTTTCCATTTTTGGAAGTCCTTCCAGATTCTTCCTTTTTCATATGGGTATCTCACCCAATCCCTTCAGGGGACGTCAACAGGTTTCCCCTCTCTCTCACAGTGGCATCTCACGCCGATCCCTTCAGGGGGCGTCAACAAGCCTCCCCTCCTTCTTCACATGATTATCTCCGCCTAACGCTCACGCCACCATTCAGCCAATGGGCGTTCAGCGGCGTTGGTGTGGCCAGACTAGCCTCGATTTAAAAAATCTTGCTCAAAGAAAAAAAATTATCTTCCTTTTTTTTTTCTTTCTTTTCTTTCTTTCTTTCCTTCTGTCCGACAACAAACCAATACGACCCGTAGTGTGATCCCTTAATCTCAATTTTATCTGAATGTCACCTGATATTCGTCACTCGGGACCTTCGCCAAACAAGTGGGTGGTCATCCGGCGATATCGCACCTTGGTGCCAATTATTCGCTCTGATAAAATAATTTTCTTATCATAGCCAGCTCCTGACACAAAACAGGTGCATTTTCCAAAGGACATCTTCGTAGATAGCTAATGGTTTAATCTTTTTTTTTTGTAATTCTGCGGTTGGTCCAACGGACATTCTTCCGCAACCCAATTAATTTTTATCTCTTTAGAATTCTGCCCTGTAGGTCACCTGAACGACCTGAAATTTTCACCATTCGGTGCGCCGTCATAAATCAAATCAAATCCGACACATCCGCGACCTTACTTTCCTCGCTAATGAGAATAAAACCTTTAGCACTTTTCTTTGTTAGAAAAAAATAACATCGTCATTTCCTAATAGATTCTTATAACCTAATTTTAATTCTCGCCTTTTTTTTCTTTTTTTTTTCACGCAACCCTAAATAGTGTCACAATTTAATGCAGTTAATTTATGAAGAAATAAATAAGAAAATGAAGAGATGTGCGCATGTCAGAAAATATACTGTAAACATTTATTTCACGGTACAGATTTTTATTTTTCATTCTTTATTACCATTTTTAAAATATCTTGGGCCCAAAGTAATCCTTAATCCTTAAAATATTCTACATTTAGATTGAATAATAATAATAATAATAATAATAATAATAAAATATCAAATCTACTCCATTAAAAAAGAAGTTACACTCTTCAAGAAACATGTTAAATGTGCCTGAAACCCTATCAACAAAAAAGAGAACCGAATACAATCTACGCTAAAAGAGTAAAACATAATATAAAACAACTTGGCCAAATGAAATTACAAAAAAAAAAAAAGAAAAAAAAAGAAAGAAAAATGGGAGGGACAAATCATTACATAACAAATACCTAAAAAGAACGAAAAAAGCAGATGTGGACCAACAGAAAACACATCAGTAGCTGAGGTGCACCGAGCTGAAAGCTGAAGCAGAAGGTCTAATTATTGCAGCTCGGGATCAAAGCTTCGCAACTAGATCCTGTCACTGTTACATAATCAAAGATGGAACTAACCTGAAATGCAGGATCTGCGGAAAATGCGATGTAACTGTCGACCATATTATCTCACAATATCCGGAACTAGTAAAAAAAAAAATCAATATACCCAGAGATATAACAAGGTAGCGACATATGTGCACTGGAAGATATGCAAGAAGCATAAAATCAAAGCCACTGACAGATGGTATGAACGCCGACCAGTCACAGTTACCGAAAATAACGATGTAACTATCCTCTGGGACATGCCAATTCAAACTGACAGGGAAACAAAAGCCAAAAGACCTGATGTTTTCATAAAAGACAAAAATTCAGGAAGTGTATGCTTATTGACATAGCAGTACTATATGTGAGAAACAGTTTCATGAAATCTATCGAAAAATTGTTCAAATACAAGGACATTAAGAGGATATGGGGAATGAAGACTGAGACTGGACCAATAGTAATTCAGAACTCTGGGCCACGTGAGAAAAGGAATGGATAATTTTACTAACAGTCTTCCACATAACATCAACATACAGGTTGGCCAGAAGATCGTCCTGCTAGGAAGACACCATATACTAAGAAAAGTGCTTTAAGTTAAATGACAATTCTCCTAATAGGACCATAGTTTTGACCGGCTCTACAAATTACAAAGCAGGAAACATACCATACACAAATAATAATAATAATAATAATAATAATAATAATAATAATAATAAAATAACATTTTCTTAACCCGAAATGCTAATTCTGTGATAAATATCGCGAAGCTATTGACCATCTTGTATCAAGATGCACAGTGTTAGCACCCACTGAATATGAAATTCGGCATGATAGAATGCGCCAACATCTACACTGGAAAATGTGCAACTTTTACAGGGAGGAAACTGTCATTCTTTCTAATATTAATAGAGACTTCCTTCTTAATTTTTAAAATGATAATAATAGTAATAATATAGATGATAATGATAATAATATTGATTATGAGGATAATGATAATAATACTGATTATGATGATAATGATAATAATATTGATCATGATGATAATGATAATGTTAATATTGATCACGATGATAATGATAATGATAATAATACTGATCATGATGATAATAATACTGATTATGATGATAATGATAATAATATTGATCATGATGATAATGATAATGTTAATACTGATCAGGATGATAATGATAATGATATTGATGACGATGATAATAATAATAACAGCAGACAGAAGAAATCAAAGCTAATTATCCATATATCGTCACCAAAAACCACAAGAACAGAATGTTCCTTTTTATTGACATGGCAGTCCCTGAAGACGGTAAAATATTTTTGAAGATCTTCAAAAAAAAAAAAAAAAAGAAAAAAAAAGAAGTAAAAAAAATATTAATATACAAGGACCTTGAATTCGGAATCACAAAAATGTGGCAGGTGAGGATATCAACAATTCCAGCCGTAGTTGAAGACCTCGGTTTGTTTAGAAAAGATTCTGATAGACTTATTGAAGGGATCGATTAAAGAAATACAAAAAATGTCCTCACACGAGATATCCCTAGACGCGGGTAGTGGAACGAAAACAGTCTACACCCGTAGATTAAATAAAGGGTTCAATTCAGCATTCCGTGTAGATTACCCAAATCTATATAAACCTGATGAAAGCCGCGGCGTACAACCGCCGACCCGCTGGAATAAAAACAACAAAGATGAGGACGATAGTCCGACTGTAAATAGTGTAAATAACGATAACTACGTATTTCGGAAATTCAGGCAGAGATAGATTAGGGCGCATTAATGAAAAAAAAAAAACATTGTAAAGAATAGATAGATTTACGTGAAGAAAATAGAAAATGTCATTGGCTGGAATATTCCGCTGAACATATCAGAGCAAAGCGATCAGGCAGCAAAAACAAAGACACTTGCTTTTCTTCCAGAAGAAAAAAACAGGATAGGATAAGAATAAGAATTGCTCGAAGAAGCGTTCTAAAAGAGACAAGTGTCAAAATCGACCAAAAGATCGAAAGAAATTTCGAAAATATCCGTGTGAAACTTTTCTGGGTTATAAGCGAAAAGATAAAATTACCCCCAAAAAAAAAAAACAAACAAACAAAAAAAACAACCTAGCAAAATAAGAGACGTGAACTGCAAGAGAAAGAAAGAAGAAAAAAAAAGATTTTCTATTTCAATGAAAGAATCTAACAATATTTGATTGTTAAATGTTTCCAGAGGAATAGGTTTATGTCCCCATCGAGTTGAAACAGCGGTTCTCATACGATCAGAGAAGTTAAGCAACATCCAGCCTGGTCAGTACCTAGACTGGAAACCGCTTGGGAATATCAATGTTGTCAGCTTGGATGTACAGGCAGTTTAATGTATAACGGATCGGAATTGTTAATCATAGAGCCAAGTTCTAATTCCAGTCGGGTTCGTTCTATTATCTTACACGCAAATACCACTGGAAAAAGAATAAATCAACGTCTTCTCCCCCAAGCTATGGGTTAATTAGTAGGTCTTGTCTCAGTGAATCATTATTATCCCCAAGAAATTCTTACAATCGAAGAATGTTTTCTGGCTTTAAATATCCTGCAAACGGTTGATATGCCGTAAAAACCAAACCAGTGAATCAATCGATTAAAAAGAAAAAAATACTGGGGTTGTAATGATTGGGAATATGTTAATAAACCTATTTTGACAATGATTGTAGCATTTGAATCAGTCCTATTTAGTCTTACATAAAAAAAAGAATGGAAAAATGCTAGAGTCGAGAAAATTTTGAAACAATTCACACAACAGCAATGTTGAAACTGTCAACAAATCATAGATCTTTACAGATCCCTTTCATTGTTATCTTGAAATGCAATGACTGCAAAGAGATAATGCCATTAACATGCAAGGGGTTACTTGGAGTGAAAGAGAATGAGAAAACTTTAGTGCACTGATTCGCCAACTTTTTTGCCCAATGCAATTCAGAATATCATCCCCAACTTTCCAAAATTATCCGACTCAAAATGTGCATTTCAAATGATGTCCATCATTACTAAAACTCGTCAATCTATTAGTACATGGATCATTTTTATAGGCGTGTTTTTAAAAATTTACTAGCAATAAAAACTGTTTATTGATTTTAAAACCCCTATACATGTACAGTAATTTGTTTTAATTCATAACTAATTATTACATAAATAAACTGAAGCAGACTTCAATAAACAAAATGCACTAGAATGCTGGGGTATTGTAATTGTATCAACAAACGAAATTCTGTTAATAGAAATCAAGAAAGATTAAAGGTTTTTACTGTCCCACCCTAAAATCCCCCACTCTTGAGGAGAGTTGCACCCTGCTTGAGTAAACCTGCTTTAATAAGTAGAAAAGACAACGAAAGAAATGGATTCACGAAGACAGAGACAGTAGTGGATGTTGCAATTTAATTTTTGAAGATTTTAGGGGTCAAGGAAGCATGAAACCGGAAGTGAGTTCCACGGATGAGAAGTGCGAGAAAAAGAAAGTTTCAGAGTAAAACTTACGGTTATATCTACCTATTTCAAAATTAAAACGATGAAACTTAGTATCCAATCTAATAGTACGCTTAAATTCCTGTAGTCGAGCTATCATGAAGGAGAGCTGAATATACCAAGTACCATGAAATCATTTAAAAAATAGACAGAGATAAGCCACGTAACGGGGGAGGGGTGGTTAGGAAAGAGTCTGAAGTCGAGATGCCAGGTCAGAACCAATAACATTACAGACCCTCTTCTGAATTTTGTCGAAAATCTCAAGATATATAGCAGTGCACTTGACCAGATATGGCAGTAATATTCAATGCATGGACGAATGGAAAAATGTCTCGCACGAAACAGCGAACTAAATATTCTAGCAACAGACCTAGAAATTGATTCAATATAAAAGATATACTTCATGTCAGTGGTAAACGTGAGACCCAGAAGGAGCAATGAGTTGCTTCCCTGGAGGTTGCCATCAGCTATGCAGATGGATGGAAAAATGCTTCTTTGTGATGATTAAAAGATAGCTGTACTGGAAGTGTTAACATTTACAAGCTATTTCTTGCTCCAGTTAACAACTGATTGGCAGTCATTTTCAAGAAGATCTGCCAGTTTTACTTTGTCAGACCTATCAGAGTTGCTATTGAGATAGGGGTAAATAATAGTGTTATGAGCATAAATACGTACTTGGGTACTGATGATATCGGGAAGGTCTTTGATGAAGATGAGAAACAACGTGTGCCCAAGGACAGAGCCCTGGTGGCTTCCTGCATTCATGTGAAATGATCTAGAAGGTTGGCCGTTTAAGACGGTCTTAATAACATGTGTTTTTAACGCCGATTGTATTAAGTCAAATAGTCGACCAGAGATGCTAAAGCCAGTTTAATATTTATAAATTTCAACAAAAAACAGCATTGGTTGCTGGTCAATGAATGACGAATGTTTTAATAAAGGGTTTTCCAATAACTTGGAACGATTTTAAATGTGAATTCATTTTAAGCACCTAAAGATTTTTTTATTTTTCTTTCAGATTCGGCAGACTTTTGGGCAATATTATTTTTCATACATAATTGTCATGACTTTAATAACATGAACTAATAGAAAAGTAAATACATTTTCACCAATAACACTGATTTATTTATTGCTGACTTTGTTCTGTCTTAATGAAACACACTTATATATAATCCGTCTTAATGAAACACCCTCTATTGCCATTAGCATTTAAAATAATAAAATCTAAAAACTATTCATAAAATTATGTTATAATAATATTATATAATATTATATAATATTAAACATTATGATATTAAATAGATTATGTTCGAACATGTAAAGAATTAGTAGCAAAACAAACATGATACACCAAATGAATTCCCTGAAGATTTATCACCCAAAAGGATCATCTACCGAGTATATAGTTGCGGACACAGTTATAAACATGATTAATGTAAATTCCACAACCACATACGAATGTAGAATGAGCTTTGCGGGACACTGTTGTCAAGTAAAACACGAACTTGCAAGTGATCTACAGCTCTGGACACCTCGCCATGGGGCAAGACGGGTTGGTCACCCAACAACCATCTATGTTATGACATAGACTGCTAGCCGAATGACATCCTGCCCTTCCCACAGAACCGTGATTGCTGCCGTGATACTCATGAACGTCTGAGCTAGTTCGACCGAATAAAAAAAGAAAAGAAAAAAACTCTAGTATAAAAAAATATTTCGACATTAAATAAACCCAAAAATATTGATAGGTTTCAAAATACAGCAACTCAGTCCAATCCAAAACTGTCTTACATACATACATATATATATATATATATATATATATATATATATATATATATATATATATATATATATATATGTGTGTGTGTGTGTGTGTGTGTGTGTGTGTGTCTTGAGGAATAGACGGTCTGCTGAATTAGAATTCGGGAATTTCTTTCTAAGGAAATAATATATAAATATGTAAACTTAAAGTCGTCTTTTTCTTAATAATAATTAATATTTGCTCTGTTTTTACATTGAGCTCCCTGGATTATATCCTCTTTGGAATTGTACATACGGCGTACCAAATAATATCATCACGCACACACACACACACACACACACACACACACACACACACACACATATATATATATATATATATATATATATATATATATATATATATATATATAAAAATAGGGACACTGAGATCCAAATATACCTTCACATTGAATCAAGAAGAAAGAATCTAAAAGTCCCATAACCGTGTGGAGAATTTGAGTCAGTACGCAGCTAAGCGCCTGATCAGTCCCCTACATATATCTGTGGTAAAGAACAGCGTTTCTTGGGCAAGTAGATCTGGCGTGGCCCATCCCTCTGCAGGTCAAACGACAACCGATGTTTTTCAACTTGAAAGCTCACCTTTTTTATGGATATGTAGCTGTTGGTCCCATCGAGAGAACCCTCCACCCTGGCTGTTGAGTTCAGTCTATGAAGCCCTTCCCCACTCATGTCATCACCGCACTGACTGCACACGCAGCTATAGAGCCCAGTTCAGGACATTGTCCTGCATGACCATTGTCCCTACAAGAAAATTGCGAGGCCCTTAGCATTTGCTACTTCTGCAACAAGGTTATTGTAGCAATCTTATGATTATAGCACTGGAGATCTTATAAATAATATTTTTGTAATCATTTGATCTCCAAATAAGGCAATAAAGCCACTAAGGCGCAAGGGGTCAATAGGTATGAAAGAATATGAGAAAAAGAAATGCATTACTAATGGGAGAGAACAATAAAGGAAAAGACATTAAAACGACAAAATATAACGATTGACATTTACATTTGTGAAGATCGAACTCAACAGAAAAGAAGGATGCCGGAAGAGAGTTCAGCAATCGAAAAGTAGGAAAGAAGAAACTGTTAGCATAGAAATTATGGTTATATGTAGCCATTTCAATTGTAAAATAATGAGGCCTAACTGCCAATCTAGTACTGCGCTTAAATTCGTAAAATCGAGGTAACCAATGTAAAAGCTCTCATCAGAACAATTATCACGAAAGTTACGGCGGTGGGGAACTGGTTGAAAACGAGATGACAGGTCAAGACCAATATCATTGAAAGATAGGTTGGAGGTTAGGGATAGGTGTGTTCATTCATTTTTAGATGAATATAAATTTTTATGTAGCGATGTAATATATTTATTTAAATAAAAATATATATATATATATATATATATATATATATATATATATATATATATATATGTATGTATGTATGTTAAAAATTCTCTTCCTAGAAACCACAGCCTCACCGACGTGCTGAGGCTGTGATCTTTGTGGGAAAAGAGTCGATTCTTGTTTTGTTGAGTACCGTATGTTGCGCTGTATAAGACGCAATGTTTTTAGACTATGACCATCAAAATTACTTTGAGTCTAATTCCGAAAGACTCAGAATTTGGGAACAATCTTTGGACTGTTGAGTTATTCTAGTCAAATGGTTTTTATAATGGGGTTTTACAGTTTTTACCCTTAAATGTTTTTACTCCTTCCTTTTGCAAAAAATAAACTATCCTTTTTATTCGCTTGCTGATCTTGTCTTTTCTATGTGAACTGATACAATTTCATCTTCATTTAGTTGTCAACATTGTAAAAAAATGTAAATAGCGCAGTCACTCTAGTCTGTGAATGCCATTCTAGGAGAGCGGCTAGCTAATCCCCATTGCAGACGTCTGCTCAAACACATTTATGCTTATTCAACACCCACAGAGCTAACCTGTGGATTATACTGCAACTATGCAGAGCGGACCTTAGTTACAATTTCTGGGCGAGAGCGCGTTATCTAGCGTGATCACAATCTGAACAAGCCATGACACTCAAACCTTCAGGTCACGATGACTTGTGACTTCGTGCTAACACTACCACCGACGGCTTCCAATGGTTCTGTCTACCAAATTTCACTCACAAGTCTTAGGCCAACCTGTCGTATGATTTTCAGACACATTCCAAAGGTGCTTCACGCTGGGATCGCCTCCTCCAAAGCGATATAATATAGAAGTCTAAATGCATTTTATTTTTCATTGGCTCTCTTAAAGATGATAATCCTGGATATTTTGGAATTTAATCAAATTAATTCCTTGGATTTATAAATTATTCGACTTCTTTAAGGTGAGCCTTAAAAAGACATGAGTATTTTTAAAGTTTAAATTATTTTTTCATTTATTAGTAATTTAAACATTCGTGGTAACATTAGTAAAAATATCAATAGGTTTTTGTTGTCTTATTTAGCAGCATTGGTGACTTTGTAATACAGTCATATTATATCTCAAAAAAAAAAAAAAAAAAAAAGAATATCCAATCAAACTGCACATGATCACAGCATGTGCATAAACACTTGCTGTTCCAAAGCAGGCAGATACGTGCCAAGTTTACGGTATCAGCCCAAATACACTTCCGTTGCTTTGTATTTCACTTGCGCCAAAAATGCACTCCAAGGGGACAAAGCAACCACATATCGATCTTGTCAACAATAAAATTGTGCTACGTCAACATTTATAGAGAGATAGCTATTAACTGATTCAGATTGAGATAGAGGGAGTGATAGGAACATAACTAAAGAGATAGGTAGATATCAGTAGATTTATCTATCTATCTATTTATCTATCTATCTAGCTAGCTAGCTAGCTAGATCGATAGATAGATAGACAGCATTATCGAAAGTTAAAGTATCTTGGTTAACATAATAAATTACTTTAAGTCGGAAATGTCGGTTGGCTTTTTAAAGCACATTCAAATTTACCTTGGCTTGAAAAGCGGCGAAAAGCAAAACATCTCACACAACAACTAAGCAGTATATATGTATGTATGTGTTTATATATATATATATATATATATATATATATGTGTGTGTGTGTGTGTGTGTACAGTTCAGTCTGCTGGATATACATACATACATATACATTTACATATATATATATATATATATATATATATATATATATATATATATATATAATTCAAATGATTGCTATATTTATTGGCGACGAGTGATCAATATCGCAAATGGAGTTTTATACATATAGGTAGCGTAGACAAAGGAATAAACACTGCATGGCGATAGTAGGTTTCACGCCTCATTCGATCTTCAAACAATTAGTTTATCTATTTATGTATCTCTCTCTTTCTCTCTCTATATATATATAGAGAGAGAGAGATAGATAGATAGATAAAGAGAGAGAGTAAGTTAATATTAGTAAAAGTGTGTCACTTAGCTGATAGATGTAACCTTCAGCATCCTGAATCCATAGTTTCGTAGGTGGACCGCCCCGTCCACTCTTCAGTATTATCGAGAGAGAGAGAGAGAGAGAGAGAGAGAGAGAGAGAGAGAGAGAGAGAGAGAGAGAGAGAGAGAGAGAGAAATGGAAAATAGAGATCATCGCGATTATGTTTATTGTTGTTCTGATGATAATTTAAGGTGTGAAACTTCCACACCATACAATCTTGATTTCTACACCCACACAATTTATATTTATAAATATTCTATACCCGATACTGAGAACGTTTTCCACAAATTTAGGAAATTTCCATTATATGCATGTGTGTTTGTATATATATATATATATATATATATATATATATATATATATATATATATATATATATATACATAACTTGATTACATGCATAAGTCTTAATTGTAAAGTCTACCGTTTATCAACCAGAGGTGCTGAAAGGGTTATGAGGATCCGAATTTATGTTTGATAATTTTGACAGATATTGCGAAATATCTATCTATCTATCTATCTATCTATCTATCTATCTATCTATCTATCTATCTTGAGTCTAGTTAGTTTTTATGCAAGGACAATTAAAAAGCAACATTTCTCTTGCTGTTTATCAAAGAGCAGAGGATCTTCACCCCAACTCGCATCAAACCTTGCAAACTTATTCTTATGAAATTCGGTACATTTTAGATGTTTTATAACTTGTAAGTCGTTTATCGTATCTCCATTTATCTTATGTCTATAGTTTGGTATTTGGATAATAAGTTAGCAAAGTTTCCTTACCTCTAGTTTTTTTTTGTTATATAATGTTTTTGCTGTTGTTTTAGCACAATTATAATGGTTTTTTTTTTACTGCTTTTGTTCCCTTTGTTTTTCTATAGACGTTTTACCGATTTGCGCATAGCTCTTCCATGCTGTTCAGGACTACACCCTTCTTCCCTCTGTTTTCTTATTTCCTAAACCTCCTTCCCTCTAGTAAATGTGCATCTGTTTATCACTCTTCCTACCTATCTACCTACCTACCTATACACCCCGTTTTCATAACCTATGAAAAAGTTAAGAAAAAAATACTCAGGTCAACTCATCAAGGATAGGCTTGTTTTCCACTTCTGTCATGTGACTGTCTTCCCGCGCTATTTTTGCTTCCCATTTGAATAGACATCAACAAAAGACTTCTGTCCAGTGTACGACGTGACAAACGGAATTATTTCGTGAAGAAAGGTTAGCACGGTGGACAATTATTCTCAAATGGCGTCAAGTCAAAAGCCAAAGAAGTTGTGAATTGTTTTCGTATTGAATTGTTTTATATGTAAACTGGCCTGAGGCCAGTTGTTTTCTATGCAGTTCAGCCCACTCCATGTTTATCATGTCTCTGTTTGTGAACAGTCTAGTTCGGGTTAATGCAAAACGTGGATCAGTTTGCAAATTGAACACGTATGACAGTGTTTGGACCTGCTGCCGAGACTACGCGGTAACCTTCTGCACTTGAGGTACCAAATTTTAAGAATGGAAGTGTCTGAGAGTTTTTCTTTGGTTCCATACTAATTGATGGAGAATACAAAGAAGAAAATAGCGATTTAAGAAAAGAAAAAAAAGAGAATTAAAAGTTGAATAGGAAAAGAGGAGAAAAAAAAAGAAAAGAAAAAAATCTATGTATGTTGTGTCTGTTTTTTATTCAATTAAAAAGCATCACTTCTCTGACTGTTTATTAAAGAGGAGAGGATCTTCACCCCAACTTGCATGAAACAGTGCAATCTTATTCCTTTGACATTCGGTACATTTTAGATGTTTTATAACTTGTAAGTCGTTCATCGCATCCCCATTTATCTTATGTCTATAGTTTGGTATTTGGATAATAAGTTAGCAAAGTTTAAGAATGGAGTTTTTCTTTGGTTCCATACCAGTTGATGGAGAATACTAAGAAGAAAAAAGGCGATTTAAGGAAAAAAAAAAAAGAGAATTAAAATTTGAATGGAAAAAGAAGAAAAAAAAAGAAAAAATATTTTTTATGGTATATCAGCCTTTATTTTAGACAAGGGGATATTTTTAGTTTTTAAAAACTGTTTAGAGGTGATAATGATTTACTGCGACAAGTTCTACTAATTAGCCACGTGCCATGTTTTGATGGATGTCAGTTATCAGTTATCTCCTGTTAATTTCCCTCTGAAAGTTCTCCACTGCCTTAACTGACACTCTTTGGGTCCTGTCACCGAATTTAACCAACGCCTTTATCCACGGTGCCATATATCCTCAAACAGTGGATAAAGACGTTGGTTAGATTCACTGACTGGTCCCAAAGAGTGTGAGTTCAATACCCGGTTAACTGATAACTGGCATCCATTAAACATGACACGTGGAACTAGAACAGTCTACCACAGTGAGCGAAATAAAGGGTTAAGTTCGATATTCTAACCACCTGAAGAAGGCTGGAGTGTACAACGGCCGAAACGTTGTAATAAATACAGCGAGAAAAATGAGGAAAATAGTCCGAATAATGTAAATAATGTACATAATACCTCATCTCAGAAATATAGACAGGTAATGTATAGAATATAAAGCTTATTTTCGATTTTCATTTCGTTTACTCTACTGTATAAAAATGTAGAAATAATTACAATTTTTTTTCTTTGAATAATTTCACCCTAATCAAGGCGATAATGACACTAAGACGCAAGGGGGTCTAAGTGTCATTCTTAGTGAATGAAAGAGAATAAGAAGGCTTCAGAAAGTAAAAATGACATAGAGACAGAAAATGGCAGTGGATGTTGGAATTAAATTTTTGAAGATTGCAAGTGTCAGGAATTTAGAAATGCGAAGAAATACCCACAGGCGATAAGTGTGAGAAAAAAATATCTGCTAAAATAGAACATGCGTTTATATTTAATTATTTCAAATGTAAAACAATGGAAAAAATAGCCAATCTAGATGTACTTTGAAATTCACGCAGTCAAGATGCCAACGAGGAGAGATCATTAGAATAACTTGCATGAAAATATTTATAACTAGTTTAAAGGCTGCCCTATCGGGTGCCATTTTTAGCTAGCTCATGCGGGGGGCTCTTAGTTGGGGCTATGACTTGTTCAGGAGTTTGAGAGTCCCTAAGTCTTTTCATATTCTCAGCATAGGAAACTCTCTTGGCTGCCGTTTGATCTGGGTTTTCATTTCCACGGGACTTTCTTTTCCTCGCTGCATATTGTCCATAGCTGAGACCCTAACAAGTGCTACCATCACAATTCAGTGTGCGATTGGTAAATTGTCTCGATGAATCCTCACTTAATGACAAAAGACATTGTCAATGATGTAATCGGACAGGAATTCAAGTTTGTCACCCAAGGAAAACTCCCTTGCTTAAGGCTAAACACCTAAAATGCCGATTAGCTGATGCTAGAAGCCATTTAGAACATGGGAGAATAAATATTGAAACTCTCTTTTATGATCAGATGAAACAAAAACTTGAATTATTTGGTCCCATGAACTACCATCATATATGAAGCAAAGTGATTGAAGCTTACAAACGAAAAAATAACCTCCTTACAATTGATGGTGGGAGCATTCTGCATTCTACTATGGGGGCCTGTTGTGCTGCTTCTGGGCCAGGAGAACTCGTTAAAGTTCAGGATATCATAGATAAAGAGCAGTATTTGGCTATTCTTAGAAATAATATTAAGCAATGTGCACGAAATCTTTGGGGCGTCACTGGATGTTTCAACATAAGAATGACCCGAAACACACGGCACAAATTTTTTAGAAAATACTTATATGACAGCAACATTATTGACATATCCCACACTATGTCATGAGCTAAACCCCATCGAAAAATTATGGGCATATTTGTCAAAAATGTAAGAGAAAAAAATACTTCGAATTTGAAGAAACTAGAAGCTATTGCCAAGTAAGAATGGAGTAAAATGCCTATCAGTGTGTATAGTGATCTTGTAAGGGGCTATCAAAGTGATTAAAGGCAATAACAAAGAATAAAGGTTACACAATTATTTATTGAGGCAAGAAGGCCAATAATTTTATCATTTTTAAAATGTTTTTTTTTTGACAAAAATGTAAGAGAAAAAATACTTCGAATTTGGAGAAACTAGAAGCTATTGCCAAGGAAGAACGGAGTAAAATACCTATCAGTGTGTATAGTGATCTTGTAAGGAGCTAGCAAAAGTGATTAAATGCAATAACAAAGAATAATGGTTACAAAATTATTTTTGGAGGCAAGAAGGCCTATAATTCTATCCTTTTTAAAATGTTTTTTTTTGTGTTTATGTATTATTGTTTGACATTAAAATAAACATTTTGTTGTCGGCACCAGCGCACATTCTTATAAATCCATTCATTTGTGAAAAAAATATACATGAAGTTTCAATGAAAATTTCTGACCAGTTCACTCTACATATCTGCGTTGAAAGGTGTATTCATTTATGCATAATTTGTCTGTGGCAAGTATACAAAACATATACAAACCATAGTCGATGTCCTCCGACATGAAGACAAGCCATGGTCATGAATACTTGGCTAACCTGGCCGTTGCTTTCAGTCTGGGAAGAACCCCGCCTAGCGTAGTCATTTCATCAGCGCACTGGTTTCAGGCATAGATTAGATAGCTATGCCTGCAACGAGTGCGCTGATGACAGTCTATCCTATCGTGCTAGATGGCCGCTGACCCTATAAGAATACCAATCCGCTCTTTGATATGGTCTTGTTTTAACCCTGATGCGTGTCTAGCTACCCTTCGAACTAGAACAAATTGGTGGGGGAACCGGTTTAGTCGCCGATGGCCCTACCGTGCGGTAGATTGTATTGAATTACCCGGCACCAGTGGTACTCATAGATATCGGAAGAGGTATAAAGAAAGGCAGGAAGAGATGGATAGTTGGTTAATTAGATTTCGTTTTTGTGAGATAAATTGAAAGAAAAGTAAGAAGGGTTGTAATATTTATACATTTGTTCTTCCTTTTTTGCTTCTTCTTTCTTCTTTTATGTGTCTTGTTCCTTCAGGGCATAGGTGATCAGGGCTCTTCACTTACCCCTATACCTTGTAGCTCTCAAAAAGTTTTATCCCTTTCCCAGACCCTGTTCTATCATCCACTTTCATAAGTCTGCTAGGTATTGTTTTCCTTTGTCTCTCTTTTCCTCTATTCGCCCTGTGAGTATTAGATTCCCCAAGCCCTCTTTTCATATTACGTGTCCCAGAAATTTCAGCTGCTTCTACCTTATGTTAAGTATAAGCTTTCTCCTTGTTTGCATAGTCTCCAAAATCTCATCGTTGCTCACACGCTCGGCACGTGATATCCTTAGCATCCTTCCGTTGACTGGAGATTCTTCTTCATCTTTGAGGAGACCGTCCAACATTCTCAGCCGTAAATGAGGACAGATATCACGTAGCAGTTCAGTATTCTTTTCTTTGTTACCATCGAAATTCTTATGTCTTATAATAATACTCTGCCTAGCTTTTGGAATGCGTCTTTGGCCGTCCCAATACGTCTTCACTTATGAAACAAATACCGGTTAGTAAAACATTTCGATGAAAACACGGACAAAGAACGGATACTGCGTCGGATAAACGATAGGATAAAACAGATAGTGAGATATGGTGAGAGACGAACAGAAGTATTATTTTTATCTATGTGCTGCCTCTTCAATTATGGGTGGTCATGGCTCTTCACGACATCCTATCCTTTGTCAATGTCAGTAATATTTATTTGTCTCTCTTTTTTTCTAGCACTCTCTACTGTCTGTTTTATCGACCATTTGCACACATTTATTTAATAGTTTACTCACTACTTTCTTCTATCCATCTTGTCCTATGAGCTTCGATTCATTCAGGTGTCCTTTTCTCATTAAATGTCTCAATAATTTCAACTCTTTTTGCTTCATTGTCCTTTTTGGTTCTTTGATATTCTCGGTATCCTTTTTTTGTAAGCACGTCTCGGTAGCCTCTAGTCTTCTCGTCATCTGTGAATTGTTCGGAAGATTAATGACAAAGTGGAAGACATTTTTTTTTTCGCGTGATGCGTTTTGTCCTTTAGGCCTTCATCGAACTGAAATGACGTTGATATAGCGGTGGGGCGTGTAAGCAAGGATGAAAGTCTTAGAGAAAATGGCAACAGAAAGAACACTTCTGCCCGAAATCAGTAAAAGACAGCTGAAATTCCTTGAACGCATAAAGAGAAAAGAGGGCTTTGAAAACTAAATCTAGCACGGGACATAGAGAGTAGGGGGGCAAGATAGATAGGGGGCAGGCAGTGACCCGCTTACTTGACGAACATGCGTGAATGGAGGGCGGAGCGGGAAAGTTGTGGAGAGTCATGATCTCCTATGTCCTGAAGGGAGGCGCTACGTAGAAGAAAAAAAAGAACAAAATGCAGAGCAAGAAGGGCGCATGCGCCGAAGGTTTAAATTTTTAAATTCATTTTCTTTTTAAATATGCGTTTGGATAAATCGTCTAATAAATTTCATTTAGTTTCATTTTGTTTTTGTTAATTAAAGGGTGCGATGGATAAAATGTCGTTGGTGCGTAATTATCATGCATTTCTAAAACAATATTTATTATGAAAAAAAATAAACATAACAATTCATCAATAACATTTTTAAATGATTATTCTGGAGCGTATTATTATCTTATAACATGATAATAAAATATTTTTATTAAAAAAGTAAACAAAACAGCAATTTTTATTAACAAATAACTCGCCTACAAAAACGCCTGATAATTATGCACCAACTCAATATTTACCAAAATTACACGAAAATGTCTTGAAATACTTAAGAGTAAATTTATTCAATAAAATCGCATTTGGCTTCAACCACATCCGCCAGACTACTTCGGAATCTCCTGAAACTCTTTTGGACGGTCTCCTTGTTAAGTTGGTGAATAATCCTTGCTATCTTTGGTGTTACAAGTTGTTTTATGGGTCTCTCGTTCAACTGCGCTCTACGCATAAAAATGGGCGACATGTAACCGTTCTAGGCTAACAGTTTCTTTTCTTGACTTTCCATCTTGTGGAAGAACACTTCCGGTTCCATACTTACCAGACAAGTTCGATGTTCAAAAATGGAAATGCAATTTCAATACTTATCTCCCTGGTCACATTTATATTTTTCTCGATCCTTAATAATGCTTCTGTTATCTAATTCGTTCACACCCAGTAACCCCTTGTGTCTTTGTGGCTTTATTGCCTTGCATGCGATGATATGATTAAACACAAACACACACACAAAACACACACACACACAAAACACACACACACACACACACACATATATATATATATATATATATATATATATATATATACAGCAGTGATGAAAGTAAACTTAAGCTTATTTATTTAGATAAACATGCCAGTGACTGAGAAAATTCGATTCGTTTTATCGAAGAGTATTGCATTAGTGGCAATAATATTCACTGTTTACAAACTCACACTTCTTCCCCAGAGAGCTCAACCGATATACATATGCATATATATTTATATCCTCATCATCATCTAATCTAAAAATTATTATATATATATATATATATATATATATATATATATATATATATATATATATATATATATGTTTTTCTTAAAATACTTATTTTGATTATCCTTATCGCTTACGGATTTGATATTATGATATATATATATATATATATAGGGTGACCCAAAAACATGGGAACTTTTTAACAATCCAATAAAACCATGAGTGATGGAAGAAAAATATTTTATTCATAGTAATTGAAACCTTAAATCATGCCATTTAAGAAACACTAATGGAATTTTCATTTTTTAAAAATTACGTCCTGTAGATGGCGTCCTCCTGTACGAATGCATTCTTGAAATCTGCTTTTGAGATTCCTCATTGATTGCTGCAACATCTCAGCTGGGATACTGTGAATTTCATGTTGAATTCTAAATGACGAAATGTTTACTTGCTCAAGGTCACTGTCTCGCAGTGTTGCCACTTGCTCATGTCTGGCAATACGCACTTCAAAAATTCCCGTTTTTTGGGGGTCACCCTATATATATGCATGTAAGATTTTACATTAGTTAAAACGCATGTAGGAACTCAAGACAAGATTCCATCAGTTGAATGTTGTGTACAGTGTCTAGAATCGACATTTTAATATAGACGGATATAAATGTATATATATGCATGCATAATTTTTTCATATAAATGAATATAATAATTATTATTCTATAATAACTAATATAAATTATTTACACTATTTACATTCGGGCTATTGCCTTTAAGTTGTTGTTATCATGACGTTTCGGTCGTTGGGTCATCCAGACTTCATCAGGTGTATATAGATTTAGGAAGCCTACAGGGAATTCTAAACTGAATCCTTTATTTAATCTACGGGGGTAGATGTTTCACACCTCACTGTCCATGACTAGGGATATCATCTAGTTATTTTTAGTGCTGCTCAGTTATTTTAGCCCGTTTTCACTGGGTTTCAGTCAACACGGTCCGGCCCAGGGATTGAACTCACAATTACTCAATCATCATTAATTAATTCCGTCACAAAAGGATCCTTACTTATATAATTTTAGCTTAAAACAGAACCCGTCCGATTTTGATTCGATGGATTCTACAAGTAATTTCTTATATCTCGTTATGAGGACATTCTTGAAAATGCTGAACGTTTATCAAGTAAAAAGCAATTTGGTAATCTGTATGAGAAAGAAACTGGGAATACATCACTCGTTGAAGAACTAAAGTCACCGATTTTGTAACATACTGACGGCAGTTGTTATACAAAAAAAAAAAAAAAAATTATCATCTCGGTTCCATTTCTTGATTCAAATGAGTTCCATGACGTTTTCCTGTTTGCATTTTCTTTCAAAATTTCCTAGAATTCAACTCTTTTCGATTTCCATACATCAACATCATTTTTGACGAGCTGAAAGCCTTCAAATTTTGAAAACCAATCCGAACACATGCTTTCTCCGACTGTATAATTACAGTCAGCTTCAGAATGCGCCAGTGCCGAAGTCTTTGTTCTTTCTCGCCATAGATTAAGCTTTAAGTGTAAACAGTATCACGTAGGTATTTTCTAATCAATGATAATGGTCACCCAAATAAAATAACACATTTTGGGAAATGATTCTTAAATCAATAAGCACTTATTAAACTTCAAATACATTTAAAAAATGTATATTAGTATATACTGTGAATTATGATGTTGTAAAGTTTGCATCAATCTAGTCCATAAATTGAGCTTTTTTTCTCAGGATGCAGTGGATAGGACGACGTGGAGGAATTGAGCTGCCATCACCATTACCAGACTCAACACCACCAGACTTTTCTTGTGGGATATACTCAAAGAATTTGTTTACAAACTGAAAACAATTCCTGGTTTACAGAAGTTTTGCTGGTTAAGCGTTGTTTTGAACATAAAGGGGGAGAAATTTGAACGTGTTAAATAGTTTGTTAATCATAAAACATCAGGTTGTTTTATGTGACAATATTTCTGAATTTTCTGCTGTAATTTATTTTTGTTCAATAAAATTTAATAAATATAAAAGAGCGTTACTTTTGATTCACCCGGAATAAATCACTATTTTCTTTCAGTGCATTATTTCCAGGAATGTATTGATTCTCTGATAGTCTTCTACAAGTTTCCATGTTCTTTGTGCTGTGCAACCCTTCTAATATTCTTCGAATTTATCAGTTTTCGAATGTTGTCGTCTTCAGGAGAATTCTTTCTCTTTGACATCAGAACATGCATCGCCAACGTTTCCTGACAGATGCTTGAACTTGAATGCATCATTGATACATTGCCCAACTCCAGCTGCTGTTTTCCTTTGCTGCATTGATCTTTAAGAGTACATTCGATGCAAAAATGTGCATTTTATCTCCAACCATGATTTCCTTAACAGAAACCGTTATAACAACATCAATAATGATGATGATTATAAGCACTTCCGGTCCCGCTAGGGAATTCTGGTATGAAAACGGACCGAACTAGGAGTTTGAATAAAAATGTTGTTGAGTTTACCACCTCTTGTGTTCTTTTAGTGTTACTTCGACTTCTCCGCTGCCATTCTCATATAATATATCTTTCCACTCTAAGTCTAGTGGAACAGGAAGTAAAATTACTAGATTTTCTAGAACAATTTTCAAAAGCAAACAAGCGCAAGTGATAAAGAGAATCGCTTCAAGATGCCGGTATTCGATTCCAGATAAAAGATCTAGATTTTATTTATTTATTTATTTTTTTGCTGTGTAAGGTTCTCACAAGTACGCAGTATAGTCAGGGAAAGATAACTCCGGTCACGAGTATAGAAACCTTCCCACTTATATACAATCTTATTTGCATATAACTACATCTCTCGGAACCTTAAAGGCTTTATGCTCTTGTTAGACCTGATAAATCTACGAAAGACTTCAAGAGGTGCACCACTTGTCTCATGGTGATTGCCTTGATTATTCTTTATGGAGGATCTCGTCCTTACCGGATTTTGTTAATTTGAAACTTCCTTATGTTTTTCATTATCACTAGATTCTTAAATCAATAAGCGCTTATTAAACTTCAAATACATTTAACAATATATATATTAGTATATACTGTAAATTATGAAATCTTTCGTTCGCTTCAGTCTACAAAATTTTATGATAATCCCGATCCTTCTCTACTGCACCAGGGTCTTCCTTCATTTCAACATGTCCCGGATTTCTTCGCAATCTAAACTGGTCTTTATTAACTAACACAACCTGTCCATTTTTTTTTCAAATTTCAGTCGATTCTATGCTGTTCAATTGGAGCTTAATTTATTGGAAAGTACATGAATCATTCTTCCTCCAGATATGGGTTAAATAACAGAGGCACACCGGATTCTCATTCTTTGACTTAGCAATCAGTGTAGGAGAAATAAAAATCTGAATTGGAAACCATCCTGCCCTAGACGCACCAATGCTGTCATGGCTGCAGCACACGTCCTAATTTGTTAAAAAATTCGTGACCTAGCGTAATATATGACTGAAAGATGATAAAGTACAAATTGTAAAATGTTAAAAAAGCAACATAAATAGGTAAGAAAATTTAAGAAAAAGACAAAAAAAAAAAAAAAAAAACGTCGGAAAGTGTTTCTACTGTGGTGCAGAGTTAAGCAAACTCGACTGAAATCAGAATGTAGAAGTGGGGTCAGTATATCATGTAGTTCTTATTTTTATTACTGCTCAGTTACAGCACGCAGGTTTCCACTGAGTCCAAGTACACAGTGTCCAGTCTAGAGATTAAGATTAGAATTAAGATTAGAGATTAATCTATTACAATGTCATTAAATCCATGAATCAACGCTTTAATCCATTAGGCTAGTGTCTATTCTTTGTCTAAATAATGTTAAACAGAAACAAATAATAATTAAATAATGTCCTAGAAATTCAGACAGAAATTTATTTATATATTTTACTTAGATTCAATTTTTAAATTTATAAGAATAAATTAATTCTTCTCTCACACTCTATCATCATCTACAATCACTGTCATTAAAAAGATAACCTCTGTTATGTTTAATAAACCACAACCTATTCCACCCTGTATTTGTTAGAGATATAAATATTAAGACTTCAGATTCATAGTGGGCTCGCAAAGTAAATTGCGTTATTATTTAAACACCGAATAGTTATTCGTGTCTCCCTGTGTCCTTACATATATTTTTGAGCGTAAATTATAACATAAAAGAACCACTGCTTTGAATATACGCTCTTTTAGCGCTAGAGGGCGTCGTCAGTGATGTTCTGGAGATGGATCATTGGGCAGTTTTGGGTCTTTCAAACATCATACTGACCTCACCAAATCGACCCCCTCAGAGCTGATCAGACTCTGAAACGCCCTCTAAAAAATGCTTGTAGACACTGACTTCTATAAATATACCCCGTTATCACACATTTGATTGGAGATTGACCAACAGCCAATTGCAACGGTGCGAAATCTATTTAAACCGTTTACGGGTTATTTTTTTCTTTTTTTCATTTTTTTTTTTTTGTGGACACCCCTTCATCGGATACTTAGAAGGTAATTATGTTTTCCTTTTTGACCCACTTCCTAACAAGTTTCATTTCACCAGCTAAAAAATTACTATTTACAGAGATAAAAAAAAAAAAAAAATACGGCCATTAAAATTAATAAATAAATTACAGCGAATTAAGCCGAGGGTGCTTATGAATATAATGAAACGTTTAAAACTGTTTACGAATGAAAAAAATAAAATAAAATAAATAAATTACAGCGAGTTAAAACCGAGAGATCTTATAAATTACATAATAGAACATACCGGGTTTAAATCAATGAATTCTACAAGGATTTACTTTCCTTGTCTGGAGATTCGTGCAAAGGTTGAACATTTATAACGTAACAAGGAACGAAGCGATAATCTGTAAGAGACAGGAATTGGAAATACGTCACTCGTTGAAGAACAATGCAAGAAAAAAAAATCAACAACTGTGTTCTATATCGTCAGTCGAATGAGTTGACTGCTTCATAAAGATTTCTTGTTTGCATTCGCTTCCAGATTCTACAATTCATCACTTTTCAATTTCGAACACCCACAGGATATGTCGAAGGCAAGGAGAATCGACGGGTAACCTACTTAACAAGTTTATGTGAATACACGATGATCCTTTTTAAACGGGCCAAGAGTAAATGACTGACACTTTAATTGGACATGGCAGCTCAAAGCAGGCACAGGAGAAACGTTCTTATCTATCTCTGATCAGCCTCAACTAAACATTTCTGGCCTGGGACAAGAGCGACATAGGAGCTGTAATTTATGACTGTTCCTAATCAAACTGACAGGAGGGAAATGTTTAAGCTCCATACAAGAGGAACAGTTCTGATTATTAATCAAGCCACCCTGGTGACTGCCACAACGGAGAACCATATTTGACACTCTTCCTTTTCCCGATTACCAAAATCTAATAGCAACCGTTACGCTCGGGGAAAACACATGGTAATATTGTCAGATTAGCCACCTCCTCACACACACACACACACACACACACACACACACACACACACACACACACACACACACACACACACACACAAATCGGTAGACATTGACAATTGAAGTTATAAAACCTTTTTTCATAAGAGTTTTTCAGAAAAATAGGCTTCCCACGTTCACTGTTATCTCACTTTCTGGTAATGATGGGAGTTTCCTTGCTAGCTTTTTGTTGGAAGTAACGTGGAGGATCAACGTCTTCATCATGTTATTATTTTCTTCTAGGTAAATATGCTATCCATGTTAGTTGTTACTGCTATTGGAAGTTTTCAAGTGTTGTGCGTTTTGCTATTTGGTAATGTCCTTTGTTTTTGATTCTGTAGCGCCAGATTGATCTGAGAAATTAGTTATTTAAATGATAGATTCCACATTTCTGAACAAGATGAACATGATGCGTGGCAATCCCATGTGACAGCTGACACTATCCATAATTCTAAACGGATGGGGTGTCATGTATATAGTTGTTATTGTGTAACGGCATATCAATATCCATGGCTTTTTTAATGCCGGAATCTAAATATTTCGTACATAATTTTTTGGTTGGGGTGGAGGAGGAGATAATAATAATAATAATAATAATAATAATAATAATAATAATAATAATAATTTAACGATGCAAGTCTTACTAAAAACCCATATCTGAGGGATAAGTAATAGATTCATGTATTTGCGCGTAAGTGAATATAACGAACCCAATGAGAATTGAGACTCTCCGATGAACAATTCAGTGTCATTATCCATTACGCCACTTGCACATCCAAGCTTACAGTCCCTGGTATACCCAAGCTGTCGCCCATCACCAGGGTCCATGTTACTTAAATTCGGTCATCGTACGGGAAACGGTGTTTCAACGTGATGCGGCCGGAAGCAATCAGGTATATGAAAATCTCAATCTGACGAGGCTATTTAAGAACATGGGTTAAGATCTTGGGTTTAATTTTGGTTTTGTAACAATCTGCGGTGTTGGGTAAAACTAAATCTAGCGCGGTGTATTCTGTGTTCAATTTCCGAAAAACCAGAAAAATATTCCTTCAGATGCTATCGTTGTCCGTGATATTTCGACAACGTTGTGAGTTTTCCATCACCCCACTTTTTCATGCATCGGCGATCGCCCAAGAGCGTGCATGTAAAATATAGGTAGGTCTGCTTTTCCGCGGGAAAACAGCATAGCGTAATGAAAAATGCCACAAACATAACGAAAATAAAGGTTTATCGTCAAAATGCTTATGTTATTATTAAGATGAAAGAACAAAGTATTTTTTAATTATTTTTTGAATTTTTTTAATATTTTCTGACACGTTCGAAATTTTGGTTAAAGTCTTCTTTTGCTTTACGTCATCGCGGTGACGTTAAAATAACATTGTTTTTTTGCGCTTTTTTTCCGTTGAAAACACTGATTTGGAAATTCTTGTAAAAATCAAGTAATTGTCCGATTTTAATGAAATTTTCAGAACTTATTCACAAATGAATGAAATAATTTTTGAAAAATTTCTTTTTAGAAAATTTTGGTAAAAAATATTTTTTTTTAAATATGTTACACCCCGATTACTTATTGTTCTGAAATTTCGTTCAAAACTTTTCTATTTTCCTGAAAATTGTTTTTTGTTTAAAGTGCGAGTCATTGGAGATGGTAAATCACCTATTTTTTTTTCAAATTTGAGCTAACTGAAAATCTGCTCTGAATTGAAAAATAATGAATCCAATAAAACTATGATATTACTTAATTAGAAAAGCTTTTAATTGTTTTTGCAAATAAGTAATATTAAGGTCATTATTGTCTGAAGAAATAAATATTTTCTGATGAATAATTAAATTTTCCAAGAATTTTTCATTTGTTTTAAATTTTAATTATAATAATTTATAATAGTTTAAAAATCGTGTAAAGCTCTGTATTAGGCTATTTCCTTGAGGTGATGTAGTAATTAAGTGGAAACAAAATTTACGAGTTCAAAATTGCAAAGTTTAATAAACTTAGTTGTGCTAATTTTTTTTTAAATAATTTTTTTTGTTGTATTTTTTGTACTTAATACGTTCCTTATTTCCATGCACGGTAGACTGAAATTGCCATTATTATAAAATGAGTTTTGTCCCTTTATTCTAATAAATAAACATAACAGTAAAACTAAAAAAAAAGCGTTCACTCAGATTTCTAATAATTTTCATTTATGGTCATCCGTAGTAGCTGTCATCACTTGTCAATCAACACATAGATAAAATATTTGATAAAAATAACAGTACCAATCGTTAATAATTGGTTGTATATTACTTTTTTATGCTATAAGTAAGTAATATTTCTTTTAAATCAGATTAATTTAACATTAAATTATCTAATTTTACTAAAATAACGTGTCAGAAAATTTTTTTAAATATTTTTAAAATCGATAAATTTGTGTTTGTTTACAAATTTCTTAAAATTAAGAAAATGGCCGTCTTTAAGAAAATTTAAGAAATCAAAATTAAATCTGACATTCCAATGTATATAGTTTCTATCTGAAATACACCAGAATTGTCTACTTAATGGAAATAATAAATTTAATGATTAAACTTTCAATTAAAGCTAAAATGAAATCTTCAAGAATGTTTTTTTTATTTTAAAAAATTCATTTTAAACTTAGGTATCGAAAATTTATGCCGAAAAAGTAGAGGTACCTAGAAAATATAACTAGGTGCTGGTCGAAGGCACTGGGATACAATGGCAGAAAAAACGATAATTAGTTAATGTAACAATCCAACAAAAGAGAGGAAAATGTGAAGCCATAATCCCCCCAAGAACCTGCCTCTAAAATATAACTAAGTTCTGGACCAAGGCACTGTGATATAATGACAGAATAAACGATAATTAGGGATGGAAACAGGCCAACAAAAGCGAGGAAAATGTGGAGAGCTATGAGCTCCCAAGAAACTGTCTCTACAACATAACCAGGTTCTGGTTCAAGACACTGTGATAAAATGGCAGAATAAATGATAATTAGGGATGGTAAAAGGCTAACAAAAGAGAGGAAAATGTGGAGAGCCATGATCTCTGAAGAACCTGCCTCTAAAATAAAATCAGGTGCTGGTCCAAGGCACTGTGATAAAATGGTAGAAAAAAAAGATAATTAGGGATGGTAAAAGGCTAACAAAATAGAGGAAATGTGGAGATTCATGATCTACCAAGAACCTGACTCTGGTTCAAGGCACTGTGATACAATGTCAGAAAAACATCAATAAGGATAGTAACAGGCCAAGAAAATGGGGAAAGTGTGAAGAGCCATGATCTCCTAAGTTATGAAAGGACACAGTTTATAAAAGAAATGATAGCTTTTTATTAGGTGTCTCACTATTGTGACTTTGTGTTCGGCTATCTAGAACTAGCTTCATAGTATTTAACCGCATAGTAAGACATTCAGGTTCGAGTATTAAGATCAAGACGTTTTTTTCCTACCGTTTTTCAAAAGAGACTTGGGGATGCTTGCCAATTTGGTGTAACTCAATCCCCGTGTCTCTAATTCAGTTGTTACACACCATTAAATCTGCCCTATACTAAAATATTATCAAATAAGATGGATGGAACTAAAAGTGAAATGACAATCTTTTCTTCTATTATATGTCGTCTCCCGCCAAGACGTGGACGATTATGGTTCTTTATAACTTCCTATCCTTTGTAGCTCTAAGCAATGGTTGTTCCCTTAGTATATCTGCCAATCCCTGTCCTGCTATCTATTTATAACAACTTTCAATCATCACCGAGTGAAATTTTCGTCTATCGAGATGAACAGGTAACCTCTCAGGGAGACCTCGAGAATTAAGGGCCTATTGGTATTTAAGTTGAGTCCAGACCTTAAGTCGAAATGGTACAAACGATCCATCGCTAAAGATGCTGGAAAAATGGTCGGTTCCCTGTATGGCAGCATCTCCAAATATCCACTACCTTTCCAAGAGCCAGATCAGATCGAAAATGGAGTACTGCTGCCATATATAAGCAGAGATTCCCAACCTTCACTTCTCAGTCTTGACAGAGTCAAAAAGCGTCTACGCGGCCTTGTGGATGATGAATTATTTTCCACCCTACGAAAAGTTGCAAGCCTCTCGCTACGTCATCGCTGTTTCCATGGAATGTGTTCAAACGAACTACATTCCTTAGTTCTACCAGTTCTAACATTCAAAGCTAAGACCCACCATGCCATACACATATTGCCGAACCAACCTCATTACCTTCGCATTATACTGGTGAAATGTAAGATCCACTGGAAGAGCTTCTTCACACGAATCGCTGCTTTGTGGAACCGACTGCCAAAGAGGGTGCATTGCTGATCACTACAACCTTAACCTACGCAAATCGAGGGTAACCGTTATCTTCCAGATATATCCGTATAAACTCTGGTCCTTACCTCTTAGTCTGTAACTGTCTATCTTGAGTAGTTCTTTGGTTTTGTGTAGTTTGAATACACGCTTTTTCACTCTGTCGCAATTGTATTCAAGTATATCGCATGAGCTTAAGATGCCCCAAACATCCTCCCCTCATGATCTGTCTAAAAATTCCATATGTATATTTCTAATTACAATTAGATATTTCCTTCTTGTACCCATTTGTCTTAAAGGTTATATGGTATTCTCAGCTTGCTCACGAAGAACCACATCTCTGTTGCCTCAAGTCTACTCTACATTTATTAGGAAACTGTCCAGCATTCTCTGCTGTATAAGAGGATCGATATTACATAGCATTTTAGTACTCATTTGCTTTTTTTTCTAACGAAATTTCCCAGTCTCCTTATATTTCGTTTAGCGTTTGGAAATCATTTTTATTTGCGTATTTCGATGAGCCTTCAAATGCCCGTATCGTTGTTTCTGTCAAGTTACATTTATAAGAAAGGAATAAAAGACGAAAAAAAAAATCTAGAAAAAGATTATATTTCAAGGAAAAAGGACGAAAAGAATCACTTCATTAAAATCAAGCATAAACGCGACATTAATCGTAATTAGATGAGAATGCGTCTGACTTGCAATCAATGCAGATTAACTGTCTAATTCAAAGGAAGAAATCAGGAGTGTTTGGGGATTTCTGCTTCTTATGAACGTCACGTTCTGGTGGAAACTTACTGTAAGGCGCGCAGAAAACATTATAAAATAAAAAATAATATTTTAATTAGTATTGTTCAGTGCTAATCTCTGAGACCAATACTGCTATAAAGAGGGTTCGATCCTTATTGGAGGCTCTGCGTTTCGGCTGTATTAATCTAGGCTTATTATATAAGAAAATATGGGCTATATGAAAATTTCAAAAAGGTGGACCGTGAGAAAAACTGACGATGTTTGTTATATCTAATTCGTTTAAAAGTTTTTTGTCTGTTCTGAACTAAAAATCTGAAACATTTTAACGGTTGTACACCTCAAGAAAATAATAATTATTTACAGTTCTCCAACCCTCATGAGCATAAACAGACTTCAGCCACATGCGAACAAATCGAGTTGTATACGTGCAAAAGTCCCCACTAATATTTTTTGAATATTGGAGACTGAATACACTGTTACAAATCAGATTATCGCTGGCAACGTTTGCACAGGGCCTCATTTTATTTAGTACAGAACATTTATTAACTGAACAGTTCTCACCCGTTTTCACTGAGTGAAATTAAACACTACCTAACACGGGGGTTGAACTCACAGCCACTATGTTACCAAATACACGAAGCAGCACTTTTATCCACTATGACATTGTCCTAAAGAACAATTTCCGGTAGTAAACATGAACCCGTAAATTTAAACTGCTGATTAGGTTGCAACTATTGATGCTTCTGGATTTCATATTTTTGACGGCAGCTGATCATATTTTGTTTGCTGCTGCAGATGAGGACAATAGCCTGCATATAAATAGTGTAAATTATGATAACTCCTCATCTTTCTTAATCTGGGAATTGAGATAACTTCTACGAAATTAAAATAAAGTACTTTGGCATTGCTTTCTTCGCGGTTTTGAATTCTGTGTTTTTCTTTACCTAGACTGGCTGTAATCAACTGATAGAGAACGCTGCTATTTAACCTATAGCGGAGATGAGATTGAAATGAGATTGATAAAGGAACGAAATCTGAGGGCTCCATCTAAATCTGCAATTTTTGATGTTCTCATGTGTCACAAGTTTTAGATTTCCACTTCAAGATCCTTGTATTATGATATTTTTTGACGATACAATCTGCAATAATTGCCATATTAATAAGAATGGACATTCTGTTCATGTGTTCTTTGATTACAATCCCCGGGCGATTACCGTTGATTGTTCTGCCTGTTTGTAGTGTAAAATCTCATAAAATTGTTACAGGTCCCATCTCTGTAACCGGGTCTGGGTGGTGTTCATATCAGTTTCTTGCATTTTCCTTTCTCTGAGTGTTGCAGATTTTCTAGTGCAGATATTGGCCCACTCTGTCGTACTGTGTTTTTGTATTCCGTGGGCGCTAACAGCCTGTAACCTGATACAATATGGTCAAATGTTTCTGGATATTTATCACAGAATCTGCATTTTGAACTAACACTCTTTCTCAATATGTTTGCTTGGTAGTTTCTCGTGAGCAAGCATTGGCCCTGTGCAGCAAGAATAAAACCTTCAGTTTCATCCCTTTTTATGATGTTATTATTATTATTATTATTATTTTTAATATTATTATTATTACTAGTATTATTATCATTATTATTATTATTAATATTATTATTGTTATTTCATTATTATTATTATTATTTCTATTATTATCATTATTATTAATAATATTATTATTATTATTATTATTATTACTAATATTATCATTATTATTATTATTACTATTATTATTATTATTATCATCATCATTCGATTTCTGCTATGGACATACTACCTACCAAGTCTGCGGAAAGACCTAAGGCAGGTCGTGGTGTGTTGTTATGGCCACATTTCATGTTTTTTTTTTTTTTTTTTTTTTATCTCCGATGAAGTTGCTAGCGTTACATAGACAAAGTTCTCCTTAGTGTGTGTGCTGTACTTAATAAGACAATTTTCTGTATGTCTCTTAAGCTGGGGTTTCCAGGGATTCTTTCAATGTGTTGTTTTGTTCCATTTTTATAATTCCAAGTGCACCTATTACCACTGGTATTATTCTTGTTTTCAATTTCCACATTTTTTCTATTTCAATTTCCAGGTCTTTGTATTTTGATAGTTTTTCAAATTCCTTGGTTGCTATGTTACAATCCGCTGGACAAGCCATATCAATTAGTAGGCAAGTTTTTTTCTTTCTGGTTTTTGACAATAATGTCCGGCCTATTTGCTTCAATTTTTCTGTCTGTGTGGATGGTATAATCCCATAGAATGGTGACATCTTCTATTTCTGTAACCGGCGCTGGCCGATGTTCATACCAGTGTTTGCTTACACATTTTCCAAAGTGTTTGCACATTGTCCAGTGTAAGTATTGCCCCACTCTATCGTGACGATTTTTATATTCATTTGGGGCAAGTATAGAACATCCTGAGATTAGATGGTCTATTGTTTCTTGGTATTTGTCACAGAACCTGCATTTTGGATCCACATTATTATGTATGATATTTGCCTGAAAATTCCTAGTGAAAAGACTCTGGTCTTGCGCTGCAAGAATAAAGCCTCATTATTATTATTATTAATATTATTATTATTATTATTATTATTATTATCATTACTATTATTATTTTTATTATTTTTTATCTTTCTCTGGACCAATTGTAAACAACCAATCGGACGTTATTATTAAAGTGTTTCAAGAGATTTCCCAGTACACTTCAACATATATTGTATTTATTGTGGTCATGATTTTGATAACTTTTTCTTTTAGCACAATTTTTGTTAAATTATTTTTTCTGTAGAAACTCAATATAAATTGTTCTAAAAAATCTCTAGACAAGAATTAGAAAGCTAGTAGATAAAATATCAAACTTACAGCTCAATAATTACAAAATAAACTTAAAAAATGAAAACAAAATTTTAGCGAAATGTAAAAAGAAACCCAGGATTTATTTACAGTTTGATGAAATTTAAAAAAAAGAAAAGAAACGTAAAATAAAATTTAAAAAGCGAATGAAAACGCTAAAAATAAACTAAGATGTCTAAGATATAGAGAGTAATTTCTAAAATAGGTATCCAAAGATATCTCATTTCGATATTTTGAAAATCGGTAATGTAATATACGTAGAGTGATTTACCCGTCCCTGTTCGTTTATAACCACCTATATACGCGAATCTGTCGCGTAACGATTATTCGTGCCAAAAGTGGAGTCGGCGAGCCGAGTTCGAATTCCGACCGAGTCGCTATCGCATTATTACTCTTAGTAAAGGTATAAATACATTTCTTCTTCCCCCTATTAGAGTTAAGTATCAGGGTACACGTGTCTCACTGCTTTTGGGTTGCAACCAGTCTAAGGGAAGGGCAATAGTGGAGACGATAACGGCAAGGGGCCCACTAATATTACCCCCAAAAACATGACATTTCACAGATGATAAAAACATGTAATCTGGTCGCTTATGACCATAAGAGACATGGTACTTAAGAATATAAAACACTAGTAATTATCTGTGGTCTTATCGATTTCAGATTATTCCATTTTAAAGGAACTGTCCTTATTTTGATACCATGTCTATTTGTTTACATTTATAAATACTTATCCGTGTCGATTTTAGTTTTAAATCTACACAAAACTATTTCATTATGCTTACTTCTCTTTTCTTCTTAATTTATTGCCCTTTTCCTTTTTCTTTCTATCTTATGTTATTCATCTATTTCTCCATCTATCTATCTCAAATATTCCTACCTCTAATCCTGCTTTTGCCTTATCTCAGATATTCATATCTATCGTCCCTTTTTCTTTCTCACAGTGTGTGCATTTCTTTCTGTGCATTTCTATCTATCTATCTATCTATCTATCTATCTATCTATCTATCTATGTGGTGTCAACGATCCTATAACTCATACTGAATAAATGATACCGATTTTTTAAAAATCTATAATATCTCAAATGTTCGTCTATATTTATGAGATGAGGTATTATGTACATTATGTACATTATTCGGACTATTGTCCTCATCTTTGTCGCCATATTTATCACAACGTTTCGGCCATATAACATCAGGACAACCTTGAAAGGCTTGACGACACTTCGCAGATATCTCTCCCGAGTAAGACCCCCCCATAGAGGAAAACATGACTAAAGACTCTATGTACACTATCCCGTGCAGCTGCGGAAAAGAATATAAAGGAGAGGCAGGCCGCCCCATCAAGGTAAGGCTTCAAGAACACCAGAAAGCTGTAACACGAGAGGAAGTGGAAAAATCAGGCGTGGCTGACCACATATGGAGAGAGAAGGGAGATCACCGCCCTCTGTGGGATCATGTTGAGATCATAGACAAGGAACACCATTGGAAAATTCGTAAACTTAAGGAATCAGCACATATGCTAGGCCACAAAAATCTCCTGAGCCGACCAAGCATAGAAATAAATACAATATGGGAACCAGTATTAAGGAGTGCCAGAGAAAAGTAATGATAACAACAAAGTTGCAATATGAGCACAGGTTAATATGGCCCTGAAGACATTAAGTTTATAATACTGAGAAATTCATACTTAAGGACACATGGCACAGTGGATAAAGGCGTTGGTTAGATCCAGTAACAGGACCCAAAGAGTGTGAGTTCAATACCCGGTTAAGGCAGTAAAGAACTTTCAGAAGGAAATTAGCAGGAGATAACTAATAACTGACATCCATCAAACATGGCACGTGGAACTAGAACAGTCTACCCCAGTGAGCGAAATAAAGGGTTCAGTTCGAAATACCAACCATCTGAAGAAGGCCGGAGCGTACAACGTATAAATATGGCGACAAACATGAGGACATTAGTCCGAATAATGTAAATAATCTCAAATGTTCCAAATGATTTGACTTTGTAATAATTAGTGGCGTTATGCGAAACTAGCCCAGAACAATCTATTCAATGTTCAATTTCTTTATATCCTATACAAAGTATATTAAAACTGATCCATACACCAACGTATTTAAAGTGTGTAGTATTTACTAATTACACAGGCATTCAGGGTGTCATCATTGCTTTCATTCCAATTCCAGACGTAATTTCTGTTTTGGAAAAGTTTATCTTGAGTTCTATTTCTTGGTAGAGAATGTTGTTTTTTGTTTAATTATTTCAGATCATTCTCATATCAAATATGAATACCTTTTACGAAACGGCATAGACCGTACCTCATCATCAGT
Organism: Acanthosepion pharaonis; assembly: GCA_903632075.3. Classification (NCBI taxonomy): domain Eukaryota; kingdom Metazoa; phylum Mollusca; class Cephalopoda; order Sepiida; family Sepiidae; genus Acanthosepion; species Acanthosepion pharaonis. Next base: position 2,295,367 of record CAHIKZ030000780.1, on the reverse strand, counting down.
ACTTTGGCTTCGGAAGGGAAACCACAAACGCTTCTATTATTAGATTCGTTTCAGACCTAATATTAAATGCGAATTGTAATGTTAATATTAGCCGTTTCCTTACAAGGGAACATTTAGCATTCAATTCAGTACTGCTTTCGGTTTCAATTATTAAAATTTTTCTCTTAAAACAATTATTCCGGAAAATAGGATACTCAAGTTCAGTAATTATTTTTTTCCAGTGTTGATGGGGGTTTCCTTCCTAAACTTTTATTTGAAGTATTTAATTATGTCATTATTTTATCTTCGAGTTACACGTGCTATCCATTTTAGTTGTTGCTATTGTTCGTAGTCCTGAAGTGATATGCTTTCTGCTGTTTGGTACAGTGCTTTGAAATTTTGTAGCGCCAGTCAATAATGTTCAAAGAAGAGTGGTCCTAGTCAAGATCCTTGGAATCCACTCGCACCAAATCATTTTTAATCATTGATCTTAGAAAAGCGGTTATATACAGATGAGAGTTTAAGTATTTCTGAACGAGTGTAGTTTCGTGCATATGAAAATCTTGATCTAGTGCGGCTATTAAACAACAAGCCTCTAGTTCTTAGGTTGATGTTTTGGTCTTGTCGCAATGTACGGTACTATGTAAAACTATCTCTAGCATTTCCTATTATACAGTGTGCATCTACCTCCCAGAAGTGCCTCTTACTCTATTACCATTATGTGGGCGGTATTTCTGTGAGGTTAATGTAGGAGGAATTTCTATCGCATCCTGTACGTTCAATTTTCTTAGCTGCTATACTAAATTTGTTAAAACTAACCCATACGACGAGATGCTTAAGGGACCAGTGCCTGTCACTTCATAAGAAATGAAATAAGCGACCAGATTTCAAATTCTGTCGGGGGGGCTGTGTACACAACACTCTAAGACTTTTGGATAAAGGCATTACTTTACTTCTTCTGTTAGATCAGAATTACTTTCCTGTTGTTGCTAATATATAACGCTACACGCTGTTACACCGAGAAATATTATTTAGTCAACGCTTTCACTTATATATAGAACACCCGAATCCAAATAGCAACTGTGGATTTAAAGAAAAGATAAGATCAAAACAACGTTCCAACCGCTAATAAAAATAGACAGAAAAAAAACCCATAAATATTTTCTAACGGACAACTCCCCACTCCTCCTCATTTAGCCTCGTCGACTCCACTGAGGAGTTGTGTAGATGATGTGGTTTCGATTGAAAGTAAGGTTTTTCTTTCTTTCTTTCTTTCTTTCTTTCTTTCTTTCTTTCTTTCTGTTTGTGTTTGTTCATATCTATCTATCTATCTATCTATCTATCTATCTATCTATCTATCTATCTGTTTCTGTCTGTTCATAACTATCTATCTATTGGTTTCTGTCTGTTCATATCTATCTATCTATCTATCTATCTATCTATCTATCTATCTGTTTCTGACTGTTCATAAATATCTATCTATCTATCTATCTATCTATCTATCTGTTTCTGTCTGTTCATAACTATCTATCTATTGGTTTCTGTCTGTTCATATCTATCTATCTATCTATCTATCTATCTATCTATCTATCTATCTATCTGTTTCTGTCTGTTCACAACTATCTATCTATTGGTTTCTGTCTGTTCATATCTATCTATCTATCTATCTATCTATCTATCTATCTATCTATCTATCTATCTATCTATCTATCTATCTGTTTCTGTCTGTTCATAACTATCTATCTATTGGTTTCTGTCTGTTCATATCTATCTATCTATCTATCTATCTGTTTCTGTCTGTTCACAACTATCTATCTATTGGTTTCTGTCTGTTCATATCTATCTATCTATCTATCTATCTATCTATCTATCTATCTATCTATCTGTTTCTGACTGTTCATAACTATCTATCTATCTATTGGTTTCTGTCTGTTCATAACTATCTATCTATCTATCTATCTATCTATGATTGATTTTATTTACCTGATTTAACTATCATTGCTATTTAATTGCAGTTTCTATCCCCACGTCAAACAGGTTTTGTACCCAGTTTTCGCTTATAGCACACGACGTTTCCAAGTAGTCTCCCATCTAAGTACTGACCGGGCTCGACCCCGCTTGACTTCGGTTATCAAACGAGAAACATTGTTTCAGCGTGATTTAACAGTATACCGTAAACTGATAACTATATATCAGAAAACTGATGATAGTTTCTTTTAGCCTTTAGATACAGCAATTTCCTCTACTCTCTCACAGACGTCTCTCAATTATTCACACAATTCTTAACGATAATGTGCCTATCAATTTTAAGGCTTCTATCTAAATGACGAACAGTTTTTAAATTCCTTCTATTTTTGTTGTTTAGTTTCGCAAAAATGCCCTTGGAAAAACATGAACCAATATCTTTTCCACCGACGCAAGCGATGGGAGGGGGGAATAACAGAGTAGGGAGGTCTCTCTAACCTCGGATGGTTATCAATCAAAGAGACAAAAATGTCTAAATTAGATAAAAGAATACAAGGGATAATCACACCGTTACCTTTCTCAAGTAATCACTGTAATTCAGAGATAATTACAAAAAGGAAACTGTGAAGTGCCGTGGTCGTCTATGTCTTGTCGGTCATGCCATTTAAAAAAATATGTACATTCAAATTTCTCTAGAAGACCTGCTGATGTATTCCTAAGGAACATCTCAGGAAACATTCTGTCACGTAAGTGTCGTGTTGACCCGTACATCTCGGGGACTTTGATCTACACTTTTAGTTTGAGTCGTGAATAATATCCGATTTTGTTTATCAACTTCATTCTTTAAAAATACACCAAAATATACAATTACAATTTTTAAAAAGTACAATTACTTTTTATTTAATTATATATTCCCCATTATTTGCAATGACTCGTTGCCATCTACCAGGTAGAATTTTTTGAGTAAAATTCCGCAGATTTTGGGATGGAGATTTTTTAGATGTACTCGTAAATGTTGTTTTTCTTAGAGAAAGTTTTCCTGTCAAAGCGTTTTGAAAAAAAAGGGGCAATTATTGGTTGGTGAATATTGCAGGTGGGGTACAAAAGACTATAAAAGAGTTCCGAATCATGTTTAAATGTTATTCGTGCTATATACGGCTTTGCATGGTCATGTAGAGGTAATTTCTTTTCTCTAATCCACTGTGTAATTTGCTACACTTTTTGAAAGAATCAAAATAAGAGAACTGATGCACATAGTCTCCTAAATAACCTCGTCAGGTACTGGATTCAGAGTAGTTCTTCTTCTAGTCTGGTTGCAACCAAGGTGACAGAGTCCAGTCTGCTCTACTATTTAACCCATAGTTAGTTGAGAAGAATATATGGATTCACACCTTTCCGATAGGTATTTGCGCATAAGAGGGTCTCTGGATTATCAGCCGTGTTATTATTCAAAGTGTCTGTTATTTGCTGAGGGAAGCCACGCAGGTCAATCATTGGTAAGACCCTAATGAGCGTATTTCCTGGTTCAACATTATTAATAACAAAACTGTTTTAGTCTTTATTAAATATGATATTTGTGATTTTTACACATCCATAACCGTGAAAAATCTCACGGACGCATTGAATTATGCCAAACAATTTCTATCTATTCAACGAGACCATATGGAGATTATTTTCTACTGTAGAAAGTATTATTTCACGGTGGAAAAGAATGGGAAAAATCCCATAATAGTGGCTTTGATGTTCCCCAGGGACCTCTTGACGGGGCAGAAGTTTTCAAGCTTATGGGCATTTATATATTAAGTAAAATTAACAAAATTGTCCATATAGACAGCTACGGAATATACAGGGACGACGGTCTGATGACTGTAACCCAATAATAGAAAGTCCAACGATAGCGTTTAAAGAATTGAGATTCAAAATTACAGTTGAGGTGGACAAGAAAATTGTTCAATATTTCGATTTCGAATTTGACCTCATTGGTTGTACTGTTTAACTTAATATGAAACCGAATGCTGTCCTCAAACACCAGGTCAAACAACCCCGCGAGTGTTATTAACCTTATCCTCAGGGGGTGGAGCTGAATGTAAGATCTCAAGAAATTCGTTCACAAGGGAGATTTTTAATCATAAGAAAAAAGAATGTGAAAATGCGTTGAGATAGGAGGGAAATATTACTAACTTGGTTTTCACACCTCATACCCAGTCTAAATGTAAAACCAGGAGCAGGGATACGGTCTGGTTTAACGCCCCTTTTAATTTGCAAATAAAAACTAACATTGGAAAGATATTTTTTAAGTTATTGGATAAACATTTTCCTAAGAACTCTTCATTAGCTAAGGTGTTTAAGATGAATACGGTGAAACTGAGTTAAATTTGTAACTTGGAGAATGTAAGTAAGAACCATAACGTTCAAATTTTAAAGACGGAAAGAGAAGGGAGGGATGAAAAGAAGAAACGCAACTGCAAAAAAAAAAAAAAAAAATTGCCCATTGGAGGGAAATGCTGAATTGAAGGCGTCATTTACATTGCTGAGGTCAGTGATAAGAATGGTCTCAAGAAAATATACATTAGATGTACAGAGAACCCTTTCAAAAAAAGATTTTATAAGCATGCCTCTTCTTTTAGGTTGAAAAACCACAGATATAACACCAAGCTGGCCGATTGTGTCTGGAAATACAAAGTGAAGCATGGCAGGATTTCTTGTGTGAGGTGGAACATGGTAAGGAAGGTAAAACCCGGCAGTATTCGTGATAACTGTTGCTGGGTGTGCCAAAAAGAGAAATTGGCTATTGCCACCTATCCTGATAAAGGTGTTCTATTAAATAAGAGAAAGAAAATTATGTCTGGATGCAGGCATTTAAAGTGATATTTTAGGTACCTATGAATCCGTATGAGTGAAATAAAACTCAATTAATAATTTTCTTCTTCTCTCCCTTCCACTTATCGTCATACTTCCTCCCACTCCACTCTCATTTCCGGTGTTTTGGTATATTAGAATATTTTCTTGGCTTTTACATCCTTCACTTGCTGGAGGAGACCTTGCGGTCGAAACCCGGGTTGCGAGGTAGTCTGGCATTTTAGCCATTTCTTATATATATATATATATATGTGTGTGTGTGTGTGTGTGTGTGTGTGTGTGTGCATGTTTCATTAAAAACGACAGACAAGGTACTACGGTTAAGCTATTTATTTAATTTTTCTTGTGTTCGAACAAAAGCTTTCTTTTCTGGACAAAGGGTGTGTAAGAACTGCCCAAATGTTTTATATTTCCGAACGCTTTCGGCTATACCTTTAGCCATTATCAAGGATGATACGATTTTTTCAACTTAATTGAGTCTGTGCATTATGTGTATGTCTTAGTGTGTGGTAGGGTTGTTTTTAATTTCCGAATACTGTTAGCACATTGTGGCTTTGTTCGTGG
>CAHIKZ030000780.1:2247500-2287500 GCA_903632075.3 Acanthosepion pharaonis | reverse complement strand
TCATATTGTAATTTTTGCTGTTATCACAGCCAATTAAATAAGAAATGGCTTGGCACATGGATATGAATTGCAGTTTGGCCCAGATCAACATTTAAGATTGAAAATATGGTTGGAAAAAATACATATATACATATATATATATATATATATATATATATATATATATATATATATATATATAGTATGTGTTTTTGTAAAAATTCAGATATAAATAAAAATATATCTGTAAAAAGCCAATATGAATAAAGATAAATAGAAAACTAATATATTTTTTATTTATATCTGAATTTTTACAAAAACACATACACTACACACACACACACACACACACACACACACACACACATATATATATATATATATATATATATCTGTGTGTGTATATAAATTTGTGAACAGAATTAATCGAACCCAATGAATATTTGCATATTCTCTGTGTAAATGCGCATATTTGTAAGTACTTACTGAATTTAACATAAATCCTTGATGCCGTTTTTAGTTTTGAATAATTCGTGAAAGTTTTAGAAATTTCGATCTATTATATTCATACTTATAGCTTTTTTCTAAAAAATGGTGCAGTCCAAAATTATTCGCCACTCCCGCCACTGGAAATTATGAAATAATAATGCTCTATGGCAATCGTAATGTTTTTTCCCCTTAATTTTAAATTTAATTCAAACACCTTTTGAAAATGAAAAAGTACTGACCTTATTCTATATTATTCTAAAAGGTACCGTGATAACTCATTTATTCGTCAACCATGGCGAATATGGCTGAACTTGTCAAGAAGCTCGGAATAAAGATAGTTGATGAGTACAATCAATGTGATGATATACAACACTTTCCAAGCATTTAAATATTCCTAGATCGACAATTCATAGTATATCAAGAAGCACAACGAGACTCATTGTTTTGGTTATAAATTAAGGACTGACAGAAAATAGTTAATTACTGAAGAATTCTCACTTAATGACAAAGAACATTAATGTAAAAACATCAGGGTTGAATATATCGACGAAGACAGTCACTAGATGCTTTCATTGAGCTGGGCTTCAAGCATTTCGCTCAAAGAAAACTCCCTTCTTTAAGGTTGAACACCTAAAATGCAGATTAGTTTATGCTAGATGCTATCTAGAATATGAGAGTAAATATTGAAAATCTGTTTTATGGTCAGATTAAACCAAACTAGAATTATTTGATCACATGAACACCCATTATATATGGAAGTAAGTGAATAAAACACAGGAACTAAAAAACACCATCTCTACAAGAATGGTCGGAGTATTCGACCTGGGGATGTTTTACTGCTTCTGGACCAGGAGAACTAGTAAGAGTACAGGGTATTTATGGATGAAGAGCAGTATTTTGTTACAAAATACTTACATGACAACAAAATTAAGGTATTGGCGTACCCCGCACTATCACCTCACTTAAACTCCATTTAAAATGTATGGGTGTATTTGAAGAAAAAAAAAACAAGAGAAAGAAGTCCATCAAATGTGGATAAACAAGAACCTATTGCCAAGGAAGAATAGAGCTAAATATTTATCAGTGTGTGTATATATATTGTAAGGAACTATAAAAAAATGATTAAAGGCAATAATTTTGATAAAATCCAGAGATGGATATGCAATGTAATTGGCCCTGGTCTGGCATCTCGTCTGCAGTCGCTCTCTCACAGACGTGTCGTCGCCTCCCTCAGTCTTTTTTTTACAAATATTTTCACGGTAACTACTCCGATGAGCTACTTTCGATGGTTCTCAGACTTCATGAATTTAAGCGCCCTACGAGGCTGGCATCTCGCTCTCACCCTTTCATTGTCGAAACTGTTAAATGTATCCGTCTCTTCTACTCCAATAGCTTCATGTCTCGCACTTCTCACCTGCGGAAATCCCTCTTCTTTTCCTGTATCCCTGATAGATATTATCTCCAACTATTCAAATGTAATGTCAATCGACGTCTCCAGATGCCTTGATCTATCCCCTATCCTTCCATTCATCCTTTCCTCTATTACTCCTCTTTGGTCTCACTCTAACTCTCTGTAACCCCTTACGTGCTAGTAAACAATAAAATCAACAATAAATTTTATACAATTGATTATTGACGCAAGAGGGCCAATAATTTTTGCCTATGATAATTTTTTTTGGTATTTTTTAGTATTATTGTTTGACATTTAATATGAAAATTTTGTGGGCATCACTATACATTGTTTGAAATTCATTATTTCATATTTTGTGAAAAGATGCACATGAAGTTTACATAAAAAATTGAGGTAATACAGCTTTATTTGTAATTATGGAACAAGGTGAATAATTCTGTCTACAACTATATGTGTGTGTGTGTGTATGTGTGCGTGTGTATTTGTGTGTATGTGTGTGTAGTGGAGCTATATGTTTGCGTGCAGATCAAATATGAAAATAAAAGATGTGTAATCTAGAGATGAAGACTTGTTGGCCTCAGGTATTATCCGAGCAATTGTTAGACCTGTGCATTTGGCAAACCAGCAAATAGAGAAGAGACATCTTTACTACATCTGGGTTTGGCCGAGACCTCAGATAGCATCAACTTTCCGCTAGAGACAGTGTGTCGATTTGGCGGGAAACATAGGATAACCATTAAGAGACAAATATGATTTGCGTGGCTAAGTCATTGGGCAGTATCAGAATGACAAAAGAAGTACGGAAAAAGATAGCAAACATGAAGCGGGTTCTATAGAGAAATAATTTAATTAGCTAAAAATATAACAATAACAAGAATGTAGAAAAAAATATCTAGATGCTAACATGCTTGTTTTTTTTATCTTAAGTATATACAGACTAATATTCTGTTTATGTTATTAATGTGGGTGAGGTTGACAAAGATTTAAACGTGTAGTAAATAAAAGAGAAGCATAGGAACGGGCCTTTTATAACATATTTATGCTATAATTTTCAAAGGAATTATATTTGCTCTACCCTGTATTGAGCACTCTTTTAAGAATATTATTTGTTGGTCATTGGAATTTAATCCATGTACACCAAGCCTATTCTTGGATATATATATATATATAACCATATATTCTTGGATATATATATTCAGCCATATTCGCCATGGTTGACGAATAAATGAGTTATCACGGTACCTTTTAGAATAATATAGAATAAGGTCAGTAGTTTTTCATTTTCAAAAGGTGTTTGAATTAAATTTAAAATTAAGGGGAAAAAACATTACGATTGCCATAGAGCATTATTATTTCATAATTACCAGTGGCGGGAGTGGCGAATAATTTTGGACTGCACCAATTTTTAGAAAAAAGCTATAAGTATGAATATAATAGATCGAAATTTCTAAAACTTTCACGATTAAGTAATGAGATAGTGTTGAGAAGTAACTATTTCTTATTTCTAACTAGAAAGACGATAGATGATTTCACGGTTTCCCTATTTAAAATTACTGATGAATCTTAAGACTGCTGGACACAAATTATGAGATAGAATGTTTTAAATATGCATTGTTTAGTAACAATTGCACTAAAACTAATGCACTGTAAAACATACTTGCTTAAAAGCAGCATTTAAGCTAGTTCCGGTGGGCGGCTCTAGAGTGTGCCTTCACCACAATAGGTAAAGAGGAGTAGATTTGATAGGCAACAATAAACTACAGAAGAACTCAAAACTGATCGTTGCCTTTACGTATTGTATTAATATATTCAGATTACCTTTTTGTTGGGATGTTGAGTGTTTCCGCGTGCGTGTATTGAAATAAGGACAAACACATACTTAGGGAAAAATACGTATTTACAACAGAGAGATTAGTCGTCAAACGAACGCAGGTTAGTCAGTGACAACCAGAAAGAGTATAAAGTCTAACTGTATCTTCCGGTAGAGAGACGGAAGTGTGATGGTCACCTGATCGTCCCAGAACTCTATAGAACTGTCCTATTTGTAGTAGAGAGATCAGTCCATTCTAATGACAAGGTGGGTGCGCCCCAACACTTTTAAAAGTTCAACGATATTTCTTTTGCCGCCATTTAATTTAAAGACTATTTGATGTACATAGGTCCTTACTTTCCGTACAAATATTTTTATTTTTATTCCATGGGTGACTTTCGTTGGATTTCGCAATTAAGTTCGATTGTTACTAAATTTATTTTCAAGTTATAAATATTGTTAGGATACAAAACATTCGTGGCAAAAAGTCAGGTAAAAAATCACCGAAACCAATAGCAATAATGAAAACTTGGAAATCCATATTTTCAGGATTGCGGGTTTGGATACGACCCGGAATATTTTTAATTTGTTCACGGAATCGGCCAGATTTCAAAATGGAATGATAATTTGGGCTACGGCCTCTAGGAGTAAAGTGGAAAACAATGACAATTTTATTTTGAAACACTGTAATTTAAGAACAGTAATTTTTTCATTTGAACATGAACTATTGAAAGTTAGAGAGTTGTGCCCCTTTAATTGTTTTTAACAGTAAGAGTGAAGACGGCGAAACCCGAAAACAATCGCAGTAATGAAAACTTGGTAATCCAAAGTTTCATGATTGCTGGTCCGGTTCCAGCCTGGAATGTTTTTAATTTGTTCACGGAGTCAGTCTGATTCCAAAATGGTATGATATGTTGGGCTACAGCCTCTAGAAGTAAAGATGAAAAAGTGTGACACAGTGACACACTGACATTAGCATTTATTCTATAGATTACATCATAATATAGCTGTATTGTTCAGTGTAATTTCTCTTTGAAATAAATGAAGCTCTTATTTGATGGCACAATGATTTAGTGATAATGTGTTTGTGCCTGGTTTCTTGTCCGTATACAATTTGTGAAGCTTCAGTATTTAATTTAACTGCTCTTTCCAATTCACCGCGAATGTGCAGGTAAATATGGCAACTCCAACGTCGATCCATTCATTAGAAACTCTCGCAGTTCATTATTTGAAATCAAAATCTATTTTGTGAGTGGTTAATAAAAACTGACAAGTGTCTCGCTTCACCGTTGATTAATATAATTTTTCAATCTTTTCTTTGGTGGCTTTGCTACTTCTGAAACCAAAAATATTTTTAAGGGAATATTTAGCCACTTAGTTATTCTTTTTTTCGATTTAATGTGAGTGAAATTGAAAAAAACAAAACAAAACAAACTGTCTTGTAAATTGACATAAATAATTAAGTATGAGTAAATGTTTACTTAACTAATGGACAAAAGTTTTTATCGCATCTTCCCTCATCTCCAATTCATTTTCTGGAAGCTCGGCGAAAGCACTATGCTGTAAATGTTTTAATGCAAACATTTTGTATTTCACTGGATCATCTTGAAGATATACAGTTATTGGTTATTGGATTTATCACCCCTTTTAATTTCAAGCCTGCATATATTTCAGTTATAAATTTTATTAGGCTGTTCTATAAAGCTGATCACAGGAATGAAATTCCAATGCTTAAATTTTAAACCTATATCCCATTTACTCAGAAAACTATATTGATTTCGCAAAAATGTATACTGTGTCATTATTTAGCAAGTTGAACCCCAATCTGCAAATTGAGTGCAATACCTCGGTTCTAAAATCGATCTGCCCTAATGTCCTATGGGGATGAAGGCATAATTTATATAAGATGGTATTTTATTATTATTGTCATCTATTGATCGTAAGATTAATCTATGGAGCGTGAGTTTAGTACCTGCAGTGATAGCAGAAACTAACAAAAATATGCATATACAGAAATAACAAAATATATAATAATATGTATATATGTGTATTGATATACAAAATATTGAAAACACAAGATATCCAATATAGTCAAGATAATGTTTGCCTGAAGATGGCAAGTCTGTAGTCTTCGAAAGGTCGTGTCTATAATAACATGTAACAATCAGATTTGCGTAAAATAGTATGGGCAAATCGGAGTAAATGATATTTCGTAATTAGATTACGAACTTATCGATGTGTCTACGTAGGGAAATAAAATCTAAAACACGGAGCAATAATGGGAAAATATAAATTAATTAAGAAGAAGGAAGAGAAGTACAATCACCGAGAAAGAAAAAAATAAACGAAAAAAGTCCAAGAATCATTGGAAGGAATGAAAAGTGGTCGATAAAAAATGTATTTACAGAAGACGAAGACAGAAGAGAGTAAGAAAGAAATCATAATGGAATCGCAGACTGCAAATGGTAGAACGAAGAACAACCTATGGCAACTAGAAATTGAAAGAGAATTGATAAAAAAGAACAAATAGATTTTTTTTTCAAATCCCCGAAACAAGTAATCAAAAATGGAAAAGAAAACAACTTAGGAAATTCAACAGTAAATAAAAATACACGAAAATGAAGTTGGCATGCTTACCCCGAGGACATTGTATAAGTGAACTAGAATCCTTAATAACACCCCAGAGGAAACACCATCGAATAGAAAAAAAAAAAAAAAAAAACTCCCATACACACAAAATAGCTAAAATCACCTATCAGCAATGATAGAGAAAAACATGTAAATCATGAGAAACTTACATTGCAAATTAACTCAGAAAAATTACAAAGATGATATGACAGGGTAGGAAAAGTTACCCAGTGGGAACCGTGAAAAAAAAACAGTTGACAATTCAGATAAAAGGTATAAGATTCATCTAAAAACTGAAGAGGAAGTGATTCTGTAGGAATTTAAATGTTAAACTGATTATTCAATCAGGCTCAGAAAACAGGAATTACACAGCGTTTCATATTATTACAACTTTCATGTTTTAATGGATATCTAAAATGAAAACTTAATTGGAATCTAAATGTTTATTTATTGAATAATGGCAATTTTGAGCAATTAGGAGGAAAACCGTTTCGTTCTCCACAAAAGAAAACAAATTACTCTCATTTGTATGAAATTCCCTGAATTTCGAATTAATGATCATGTTGAAAGTTAAAAGATTTAAAGTGGGTCGTACGGCTGCTTCGACGGGTAAACATACATAATTAATAATGTCAATGTCTAGAAAAGTTAAAACAACGCTGATAATTAGGAAAAGGATAGGCAACTATGAGCTGTGAAGTTAATTCCTTGATGTTTTTTCGATTAATAATGTTGGTCTGATGTGGGCAAGTGTGTTCCATCTCAATGTAATATTTTGGGTGTAGAGCAAAGGAGAGTAACTGAAAGTTAAGGAGGAAAAAGAACAGAATCTAACTAATAAATAGACAAATGGGTTGTTTGAAACACATCCTATTTTTGAAATATATATTCACATGGTTAGTTGAGGGTCACATGTCTCGTAAGAAAAAGGAAAAGAAAAGGAAGCTGGATGTTGCAAGGTCTTTTCATTGGTCCATAAACTGACCAAACAACTAGGAAGAAGGCAAGATTTGCTCCTAAGAAAAAAGCAATTTCTACCTGCAAAATTTCCTCAGTGGGAATTTTGTTGTGTTTGTAAGTACATTGAAGTAGGGAAATTTTCTAAGCTCAACATTAAATCTCTAAACATTAAATCTGTTACGAAAAAAGCACTAAACAAAATGAACACAAAACGATCAGCTTTAAAAAAAGGACTCGTAACTGGAAAAACCGAATGAAAAAAGAATGTTAACAACAAATACTTTTTCACACCTAACCCAGTTCTGCGTATTCAGAATCAACGTTGAGTTTAAGGAAGCGAATGAGCCAATTGGAGTAAAGTGCTATGCAGATTTAAATTTTTCCCACTTGTGATGAATGCAGCTATCGATTTTTTGCATGCTAGCATGCTAGTTAACATTCGTGTCAGTCAGCTGTTGGCTCTCACGCTGGCCAATAGAATCTTTCTGTCTATTCGTGGCAGCCAGCTATAGGCTCTCACTCTGGCCAGTAGAAAATGGCCGCAAACTACATGAAAACTTCCGTAGAAGCATGAAAAAATCGATTATTTTCACTATCGATAGGTGTTGGGAAATGCAAAGTCGGTCTTGGCCTTCCCGCTAACTTGGAGCAGGTGCATGCAAATTTTTGTGCAAATCCGTCGAAAATTGCGGGTGTGCATTCGTTACACACACACACACACACACACACACACACACACACACACACACACACACACACACACACATCCTGCCTTTTATAGATAGAGATATCGAATGAAATCGGCAGCAGAATCCATGAATGTCTGTCTATATTTCTGAGATGAGGAATTATGATTACTTACATTATTTACATTATTCAGACTAACCAACGTCTTTATCCACTGCGCCATAAAGTGACTAGACCCAAAGAGTTGTGAGTTCAAAACAAGGCCACAGCAGCGGTGAACCAAACTTGGAGAGTTGAGTTAAAGGGAAATAGCTGAGACACCCGGAAGAGGCATGGCACGTGGAACTAGGACAACCTACTCCAGTGGACAAAATAAAGGGTTCGCATCGAAATTCCAATCATCTGAAGAAGGCCGAAGCGTACAACGTCCGAAACGTTGTGAATATGGCAATGAAGACGAGAATAACAGTCCGAATAATGTAAATAATGTAAGAATCTATGAACATTATTTATATTATTCGGACTATTGTCCTCATCTTTGTAGCCATATTTATTACAATGTTTCGGCCTTCTTCGGGTGGTTGGAATGTCGAACTGAACCCTTTATTTCGCTCACTGGGGTAGACTGTTCTAGTTCCACGCGCCATATTTAATGGATGTCAGTTATCAGTTATCTCCTGTTAATTTCCCTCTGAAAGTTATTCACTTCCTTAACCGGGTATTGAACTCACACTCTTTGGGTCCTGTCACTGGATCTAACCAACGCCTTTATCCACTGTGCCATGTGTCCTTGGGTTCAGTTCGACATTCCAACCACCTGAAGAAGGCCGGAGCGTACAACGGCTGAAACGTTGTAATAAATACGGCGACAAAGATGAGGACAATAGTCCGAATAATGTAAATAATGTACATAATACCTCATCTCAGAAATATAGACAGATATTGAAGAATCTATGAAGTTAAACGGATTATTTTGTTTAGTGAGAAATAAAAGCAGTGGGTTTTGGGGGTACTGGCTTAATGACAGCTGATGCAACCCACTTTGAAGGAGCGATCTTAGTTCTCCGAGCGCGTTAAATAAAATAGATGTATTTCAAAATCCGTGTTTGTTCATAGGCGAAATTTCTTATATGGTTGAAGGTTGCTGAATGAAGTATGTGTTATGTAGGTTAGAGGAGAAAATAGGAAGTGGGGATTATCCGGATAGACAGATTATCCTAGAATTGAAGTAGTTAAGATTTGTAGCGATCGGGTAAAGTATCGTCACGGGAGTCCGTTCCAAAATGAAGCAATTCTTGGGAAAAAGCAGTCGGAATAGAATAATCTTTATTACCACTGAAATAAGGAGGGGGTGAGATTGACTCAAATCTCCGGGCGTAGCAAGGCGTGTCTCGGTCGTAAAGGTCTGCTATTGAAACGGAATTATGACGATAAACATAATTAACCGCATAATTTAGCACATATTTTAAAAAAATGATTATTTACAGCCGGTTTAATTATACTTCTATCATTATCACGACATTCAATCTCGCCGACTTTCCACAGTTTTTTTTTCTCCATAGAGTCAGGTAACCTTCGGGGAAATTCCAAAAGAACGTATATAATCTACTGGGGTAGATATATCTTGTTCCGCTGTGATATATCTTCGGATATCTATTTTTGTTCTTTTTTAATATTGTTCTCGCCCACGGATTATGAACAGCACCATAAAAGTCTTAATTATTTGATCACTAGGCTTACTATCACTGCAACTGCTACGAGGACATTATACTAGAATTATATTAAAACTTGTAAAATATTACTGCTTTTAAACGTCAAATATCTACCTCATTTTGTTGAGCTCTGTTTACCTCTCTACCTTGGTTTGTTAATGCCTTCATGATTATTTGTCAGTGGATTTTTTTTCTTATTTTTTCTCTGCACCAAATAGCCATTATGTGGTGGACACTTCCAACATCTGCCTATTCTCAAAGTTCAAATCCAATATTAGCCTCTGATCCTTGTCATGTCTTCTATGCAATCAAATTCCATTTCCCTACCGAATTTCCGATGGGGAAAAAAAAAAACGAAAAAAAAAAAAATAAGAAAAGAAAAATGAAAAAAATGTAAAAGAAAAAATAAAAGAAATAAGAAAGAAAAAAAAATATAGAGAAAGCCAATTCTGAACAGAATGTGGTGTGTATTGTAAGGACTCCATGCATGACAAGTAGTCAGATTGAAAATAAAATGATCCCTTTAAACAATTTTTTTTTATACATTCCACATTTGATTTATTTTTGAGGCTTTTGTGCTAATTATTTTTCGTGCAGCAATAGGCGAAAAAAAACAGCAACAAAAAACAATAGTAACAAAATATACGACACTCTGTACTGAAAAATTTACCTCGTCGACTTTGTCATGGTCAACTATGGCGGTAACAGTTTTTACTCTTCCTTTTGTAACCTCTCACGTATAACATGTGAGTGGTTACAAAATCTATGCTAAAAAGTGGGACAGCTGTGAGAATGGAAGGTTGGGAAGCTCACATTATGGCAGGTGACATTTTATTAGTATTTGATTAGTATATTAGATTAGTATAACATTTCAGGACACTGAACTAGTAACAGTCAAACACATAAACGAAGTAGTTCAAGAGACGAACATTGTTATTGTTGACACTATACTAACAATGAATTACTTAAGAATAAAGAATATAATTTATGTCAGAATTCCTGTTATCATAATTTACACTATTTACTGCCCGATTAATATCCTATCTTTGTTGGCCTACATGGCCTACCGCCATCTCCGAGTGTCATTAATTTAATTTACAAGTGTGGATTTTCCTCCTTTCTTTGCAAGTGGATAAAAATATTTAACCTTTTCCTTTTAGGTAGATTAAACAAAGGGTTGTTTTCGAAATAGGAGGACACAACGGGGTAATATTAACAAAGATAAGGACATATGTTCGACTGTAAATAATGACCATAAAGATAATTTGTAAAGAAAACTATTGAATACTAGATTCGTTCAAAATCTCCTAAGCCTCGCCTAGAAAGAAGAGCCGGTGATGAATATTTTTGTTGTGACAACGCTCGGCCACTTCACATAAAACGAGAAAAAATAATTTAGCTTTCTGTCTTAATTTCTATGTAGGTGAGTTCCAGACAAAGGTGTGCGACAAATCTATGAAGAGAACAGAGTTCCGATCAGTAATAAACTATCTGGAAAAGAATGGTATGGCACTATGATGCTATTCATCGTATGAATTTGGCTGGCAGAAGTCTTATTGTCCAGCAGATCGCTAAGTACATAGGCATTTGTTCTGATTAGGCCCATACTGTTTTAACAACCTTGTCGATAAGCAAGGTTTCTACAAGATGGCTCCCAAGAAGTTGAAAAGGACCCTTCTTACTTGCTTCCAAGTAACTGGGTGCACTACTTCAAACCTGAATCAAAGATTCAAAGCAAACACTGGAAACACACTGGTTCTCAACCTCCAAAGAAGTTCAAGCAGGCAGTGTCTGTCGGCAAGGTTATGACTTCTGTTTCATTGCGATCCTGAAGGTGTAGTCATGACAGACTAACTGGAAAGGTGGAAAACTATTAATAGACAATACTCTGCTTTAGAATTAAGACAAAATCCAGAGATCAATATGCAAGATGATAGGTCATGTAGTCTACAATCGCTATCTCAATTCCGTGGTCTCACTCTGTCTCTTCTACAAATATTTTCGCAGCAACTGTTCCGACGAGCTACTTTTGCTAGTTCCCGGACTACATGAATTTAAACGAGCTACCAGGCTGGCATATCGGTCCCACCATTTCACTGTCAAAACGGTTAAATATAACCGCCTCTTCTTCAAAAACAGCTTCTTCCGCACTTACTGTCTGTGGGACAACCTTCCCCTTAAATGCTTCCCCGATGTCTATAATCTTCAGATATTCAAGTGTAATGTCAATCGACATCTGACACCCTGAGCTTGTTCCCCGTCCTTCTCTGTATCCTTTCCTAAAACACGCCTCTTTACTCTTGTTCTCAATCCTCCGTAATCGATTGCGTGCTAGTGGCATTCCCGGGTGAATTGCCTTAAAAAAAAAAAAATAGAAAACTGAAGGCAGCAATGAAGTCGAAACGCAGAGAGAAGCTGAGAAAAGGTGTGTTCTTGCTGCAAGATAACTTGTCCGTTGACACTGACTTGAATTGATTCCCCATCCCCCTTACTCTTTAGACTTAGCTCCATCTGACTTCTTCCTGTTTCCTAAAGTCAAATACCACCTGCGCGGCTGCCATTTTAGAAACAATGACGAGATCTTATATGCTGTGGAGAACATTTTAGAGGACCAGGACGCTAACTTCTTCAGTGAGGCAATTCTTCATTTCAATGCTTAAGCATCATTGGACCAAATGCATTGATGAGAAGGGGGACTATATTGAAAAATTGTGAAACACTGTCTCGTTTCTTCAACTCCTTCTGGGTGAGGCTTAGAACTTTTTGAAACGACACTCATACGTATTACGTTCGAGAACCTAAACTTCTGCGTCTTGTATATCATAACAATTGATCCTCTTCATATCAAGAATCAAACGTTCTCTGTTCAATTTGCCCTCGTAACCTTGCCATTTAGTCACCTTTCTTTCATTCATATCACTCAGTTGGGATGAGAATTATATTGAACAGAAAATTAACACCCTCTAGCAAGTGTTCCAAGTAATGGGACTGAAAGTTGAATCTTTCCAAAATAGAAGCTATGAATGAAATCAGTTATGAGACTTGTTCTGAATCTATCATAAAAATTGATTATGTTTATGTAGTAAATAATAAACAATTAAGATACATCGGTGTATGGATCAGTTATAACAAATTAAGTAGAGAAGAAAAAGAAACTTAATATAGTCACAGGTAGTTTCGTCCACCGCCGTAAATAGCTACGAAACTAAACTATCAACCTGAAATCTCGAGTAATGTCCGTAAATAGCCTCGTCGGGCCGAGACTTACATACGAATGTAATGCATGGCGTCAAATCAGTGCAGGAAAATTTAAACTGTCAGCTGTACTGAAACGTTTCCTAAGATCAATGATCATTCTTTGAACATTGTATACTGACGCAGCAGAATTCCAAACAAAGAACTGTGCAAGACACCACATCACTTGAGGACTACCAACATCGGAAACAAGAAAAATGACTAGCAAGTGTAAATCGAAGAAAAAAGTAATGACATAATCAATATGTTGACATTCCACGCTACTTCAAATAAAAAGCTAGGAAGGAAACCCCTATCAATACAGGAAAAGACGATAACAGCTATTTGGTCTTGAGAAACCTGTTATACTGAAATATTGTTTTAAGAGAAAGCATTAATGAATTTCAATCGAAAACAGTACTGGTTGCTCGGTCAATGAATCCTAAATGTTTCCTTGGAGAGAAACGGCTAATATTGCCATTGATATTGCCATTACTCACTTCACTTATTATTACCACTTTAAACGTAACGCTCTAATTTGAGTGGCTCTCGAGCTTTTTGTTGGGAAAATTTTATTATAAAATATATTGGCTTCTAAGCAGTAGATGACCAGGTGGAGATAATACACCAATTTCTTTCTCTTCTCATCCTCCTCTAACTACTATTTTCATTCTGAAAGCAGAACAAGAGGGAAAAAAAAACCCTGAGAATTTGATCAGATTGATCAGTATTTTCATCTGTCAAATTACCTGGCTTTCCCATGCCTCACCGGATATTTCACACATCAGCAGACATCTATCCATCAGGAAATAATTTTTTTCGTTCTTTGAGGAATGCCTTGCCGGCATGGCGTAAAATACACCGACAGCCTTCCCCTATAGAAGCATAATAGCCTCTCAAAAGAGACGCCCTTCCGATAAATGTATACCTCCTTCGAATTTAGTGCAAAACCGGACAATACAAATATTCGAAATTTGAGGAAGAATTTTAAACTATACGTACTTCTAAAATACTGTAGTTAGAACTGGTTTTGATAGAAACCTTCCTGTCACATTGTCTTCACTGCGACCCGAGCCTGGTCAGAATCTAGATGGGTGACCGCTTGGGAATACCAGGTGCTGTAATCTTGGATGTGTGGCTGGTGTTATGGATAATGTTTCAGGAGAACCGAGGTCTAATTCTATTTGAGTTCATTATATTCACTTATGCACAAATACATTTGGGAAAGGCATGAATCCACCTCTGCTGCTTCCAACTATGGACTATTTAGGAAATCTTGTATTACTAAACCAATATTATAAAATAAAATTTTAAAATCTAAAAATATATTCTGACTTTAAATAACCTGCAAAGGGTTGATAATCTGTAGAAAACGAATCAATTTATTAATTCATTGCGACCAACATCATACCAATGGTGTAAAAGCACAGTGAATAATAATAATAATAATAATAATAATAATAATAATAATAACAATAATAATAATAATCTTCAGAGATTGGAGCATAAAATCTCAGATATGTTGTTGGAAGATAAAATAGAAATTTTGTCCTTTTAATACAAGGAGAGCGAAAAATAGAGAAGGAAAAGTAAGTAATTATGAATGGTAAAGTTTGAACACGCAAGGCTTTGGATGTTGGAGAAAGTCACAAAATTACCAATTGTCATTGGTGCACTTGGTACCGTGACTGAGAGAATACAATTGTTACAGAATAGGAACCTTTTAGGAACTGGAAGAATAATCCGAAAAGGCATGAACTCTAAATGTCAGAGGAAAAATTCATGATATCTCAAACTGCTGGTTGTGGCCAGACATCAATGCCTTATCAGATATTAAAATCTTCTCTGAGAAAGTACTGATGTAATAATAGTAGTAGTAGTAGTAGTAGTAGTAGTAATTGAAGCGAGTGAGAATATTAAAGAGAGAGCAGTAGGCTTTTTTCTTATTTACGCTATTTATATTAGGACTATTGTGGGCACCTCAAGCCGGTGTAATATATAGCAAGCTTGTCTTGCTAGAACAATTACGAGTAGTGAGTTCGATCCTCATTGGGTGCCCCTACTTTCAGCCTTGTGCCACACCTAAGCTACGCTTGGAAAATCGCTATATTAGGACTATTGTCTTCATCTTGTTCTTATCACAATGTTTCAGCGTCTGCATTTTAGAATTGTGAATTTGGTGACGTAGTGGTTGTGAGTTCAGTCCCTGGATCGGGAATGAATCTATCTAGCCAGCAAGTTAGATTTTGATAGGCACTGTCAGCGGGATTTAAATACATAGAATGCACCCTCTCGGGCGGGATTAGATACTCCCTCTACCGAAAAAAATAGACCAGTATTGGAGGATACTTAGGGATTTGTGTATAAGCCAATCTTTTGTCTAAATCATTGTGATTTTACATGTTTTATATTCTACAGTAAATTGCCCAACAGAAGTAGGTATGTCGTAAAATTAGCCAGCCCATCTATCTATCTATCTATCTATCTATCTATCTATCTATCTATCTATCTGTTTTATCTATATATCTATCTGTTTATATCTATGTATCTATCTCTTTTTTTATCTATCATTGTTTTTCTATCTCTGTATCTACCTGAGTCCATTTTTATCTATCTATCTATCTATCTATCTATCTATCTATCTATCTATCTATCTGCGTGCGTGTTTGCCTTTGTGTGTGTGCATTTAGATATTATTTTCGCCACTTCGGCACAGTGTGTTTGTAGAGAGTCTTTACTTATTGCTCAAAATTCAACATCAATATTTTTTATTTCCCCTGAGTTTTCAATGTTTATCTTCCTTTCATTGTATTATGTCCATTTACTGTCAATGTTATTCAATATGGAACATGTTCTCAATTATTTCTATTCACCATGACTTTTCATCTCTTGCTTGCTGTCACCTTTTTCACTTTTACTTTCACTTTCACTTTCACTCAGTCTTTATTGCATTTACAGTCAATCACGTTTTCTGTGGAGATTTTGAAACTATTTTTTGATCAATATATTCGACTGTAATTCTTTTTTCTCTGTTTCTGAAAGATATTTGAGAATGTTATTTTTGCATTTTAAATTATTAGCAAGTTTTTTTTTGTTTCGTTTTTAATCGAAAACCTCTTCGCGAGATCAATTTAAATTTTTTTTCGCCGTATGGCAATTTAAAAAGAAAAGGCAAAATCGAAATAAAACAGAAAAGTTATTCAGAAGAAAAACACGCAAGCAAAAATTGAAACAAGTAACATATTTGCGAATTAATCGCAAAAAAAAAAAAAATAATAATTATTCCCAAATTATAAGAGAATAAAAACATACAGGCTAACTAAAAATACTGCTGATTAAAAATCATCATCACATGAGTTTAAAATCAGGTAATAAAAATATGAAACCAATTAAAAAAATACAGCGGGAAAAAACGCAAATAAACGCTATTTTTTCTCAAAGTTTGCAAAAAAGAAAGCCAAATAGCGTTTAATAAAAATCTATTTAAAATAATTTTAAAAATCTGTTTTTATATTTTGTCTAAACTATTTTTTTAACAGAAGAATATTTCCAGTTGTTTAATGAAATAAACACGAAAGCCCAGAGCGGAAATTTTCCAGGCCATATATAAAAGCTCCACACATATGCTTCATCTTGACTTCTAGCTTTTTTTTCCTTTCTTGTCCTGGATATGACGATAAACTACATCTGGTAGCAAGATTTCAGGAGTTTTTTTTTTACGAGCGTAGAACCACGTCTTAATTGCTGTTTTTTCCAGATTAAACCTGACTAGGAGCCGTAGCACCGGTCATGGTCTCAGCTATGGAAAAATAGTTAACCCCACGAACTAGGTTCAAAAGTCTATAGAAGTATAAAAAATGAATTTTTATAGTAAAAATACCAGCAATACATTTTTGAAAAAAAATAATACCTTCAATACCTTTGACTCCCCCAAAAAACCCAAAAAACAAACTCTTTACAAAAAATACGTCAATAAAACCTGATCTAAAATCTGATTTCTTACAAAGAATACATATTCTGTTCATACGAACCTATCCTGAAAATCTTGTTGGCATTAAATAACCTATTGAGGTGCTGATATACCGTAAAACGAAATAAACAAAAACAAATTTTATTTTCCTCGATTCATCTTTCTTTTCCCACTCTTTCATTTCTTTATACCGTTTTTATCTCCCCGTTCTTACTGATATTCTATTCCTCTTCTTATAGACCCATAATAATTACACTAAATAAAAGCACTAGCGAAAAATCACACCTACACACACATATATCCGCACTTAGGTGATTGCTATCACCAAAATTAGATGTATCAACTCGTAAGGAAAAGACTAAATGATCAGAAATTAGTAAGAAACTGCTATCCGAGAGAATCATTTTTGCGTTCCAACAGCATGGCTGATGCTAACCTCCAATATAGCAACACATTGCACGTCCTTAGCCTCATGTCTTCCACTGACATGAAGTGGAATATTTATATTGAATCACTTGCTAGGTCTGCTGTTTAGAAAGTTAGTTCCCTGTATCGTACAATACAATTTTTCCCGCCAGACCCCATTTTGCACGTTTATAAATCTCCCATTCATCCGTGTATTGGATATTGTTTCTATATCCGGTCTGCCATTTCTGTTATATATCTAGAAATTCTCGACAGAATCCAAAGAAGGCTCTCTAAATATAATTAGACCTGACATCTTGACTTCAGTCACTTTCCCACCGGCGTGACTTGGCTTCCTTCCCTCTTTTCTATAAATAGTCTCATGGTAGTTGTACTAATGAGCTCCCATACTTGATACTTCGATTGCATGCATGTAAGAATACTACTTGTTTGGTAACTAGGCTTCATCCTTTTACCCTTGAATTGTCTAGAGGTAACCGTACGTTCTATTCTGATCTCGCACTTCTAGACTGTGGAGCTCTCTTGCGATTTATTGCTTCCCTGCCATCTACAATCTTCAAAAGTCGAAATGGAACGTCAATCGCAATCTTCTGACCTCTGGAAATATGTTCTTTTCTTTTCCTTTCTCTTCACTAAAGTCTTTTCATTCTATTTTTACTCTCAGTAATCTTAGTGGCATTATCGCCTTGCATATGGTGAAATGATTTAAAAGAAAACAAAAAGCAAAAACGAAAAAAAAAAATCAGACAACATAAAAAGACAGGAATTCTTGTGATTATTATTATTATTGCTCTTATTATTATTATTATTATTATTATTATTTACTTTGTTTTCTTTTGTATGTACATTTCCTTCCGGTGCCCAACCAATGACCTAAGGTCAGAAATGGCTTCATGACAATTTCCACTGATCATTTTTGCAAAAAAATTATAATACCCCCCAAAAAAAAGTTAAGATCACATACATTTCACATAGATATGTAATGTGCGATCTGTACTCGTGAGTACACATTTTGTATTTCATTAAAGCGTAGGTTACCAGGAATCATTTTAATGAATCTATCGAAACGTTTTCCAATCAATCCGAAGACTCCATCTACAACTGGAATTACTGATGTCGTCATAGGCCACATTTTTTTTTAGATTTGCACTTAAAGATCCTTGAACTTTATAGTTTTTTGTTGAGATCTTCAAAGATATATTACAATCTGCAGGGACGGCCATTTCAAAAGAAAGCACATTCTGTTTTAGTCTTTGATCAATATTATTATTATTATTATTATTAATATTATTATTATTATCTCATCTTTCGCACGGTTATCCGTCTTCAGCCTGGGCTCATCCATTATGGCTGTTGTCTATCAAGTGTCTTAGGACCTCAGACAGATAAAACCTTTCGCTGAATATTTAGAGTGCTAAGCTACGCAGGATACTAGGCTTTATTCCAATTTTCTTAATGTAAGTTTTAAAGTTCGCTGGTATAGACCCCAATACCTCGATGAAAACCCGGATAATAATGGCCTGAACGTCCCACGTTCTGACAATTCTTTAAGAAGTCATTGTGGGTTTTGACACTGTATTTATATTATGACCCGGGACCCCTTCTAAAATGAGGGAAATCAACATTTTTCGATTCTGAATAATACCGTGAAGTGAGGAAGTTTTAAGTAATGCAATTCAACAAATTTAAAAAAAAAAAAAATTCCTATTTCGTTACGAGCGGACAAATAAATTTAAGTAGGCCCCCCTGTAGTTAAATTTTACGTATTTACGCGTGTATTATGCGAATTTTGAAGACCTGATTTTGAAGCTAATTTGACTACAGTAAAGGATATATAGTTTGGTCAACACCGAGGCCAGAGCCAACAGAACGCTTATTTTATATGTCATCTATGATGAGACCTCCTTAGAATTAGCTTCAAAATTAAGTCTTCAAAAGGCCCATAAGACGTGAATATATACGGCACATTATATACAAGTGTCTGCCTTAATCTCTTTACTACGGCTGAATATTATTGGATTACGTAGACCAAGTGAGCATAGAGGAAACGCATATATGGTAGGTAGCGTGTGTTTAATTGATCATTGATCGTTGAAGATCTAAAAAAAAAACTATAAAGTTCAAGGATCTTTAAGTGCAAATCTAAAAAAAAAATGTGGCCTATGACGACATCAGTAATTCCAGTTGTAGATGGAGTCTTCGGATTGATTGGAAAACGTTTCGATAGATTCATTAAAATGATTCCTGGTAACCTACGCTTTAATGAAATACAAAAATGTGTACTCACGGGTACAGATCACACATTACATATCTATGTGAAATGTATGTGATCTTAACTTTTTTTTGGGGGGGGGGTATTATAATTTTTTTGCAAAAATGATCAGTGGAAATTGTCATGAAGCCATTTCTGACCTTAGGTCATTGGTTGGGCACCGGAAGGAAATGTACATACAACAGAAAACAAAGTAAAATAATAATAATAATAATAATAATAATAATAATAATAATAATAAGACCACTATACGGGTTACTTCTCGAGCGAGTATTATCGAGCAAGTACGATTAGTGCAAGATTATTCGAAGGCGTCTGACACCAGTATTGTTCAATTGGCGTACTATAGTTGTATCTGCGATTACAAAGTCTCTACTACAACGAGCATTACGAAAGTGACAACGCGTATTCATTTGCATCACAAAAGTGGCAACGAGTGTTCGTTGACATCACAAACATATATATATATATATATATATATATATATATATATATATATATGGGAGAGAGAGAGAGAGAGAGAGACAGAGAGGGAGAAAGAGAGAAGTAAGTGGGGTTTTGTTAGCTTTATTGAACACTTTTACCCATAAATATAGCATACTTAAACTATATTTTTATTATTAAATATACAAAAATAAAGACAAAACAAAAACGCCTCGTTACCTAGCCGTTTCATCCTCGAGTGGACTTTATAAAGACACTTACTTTATTAAGATGGCGGAGATCGGTATACATAATTCGTCTTGATTAAAAACAGATCTACTCAAACATAAGTATTCAGAAAATTATTTTTAGGTATATATATATATATATATATATATATATATATATATATATATATATATATATGCATTAGATAATAGTAAGGAAAAAAATTTATGCATCATATAAATCGATTATAAAAATATTTCAGCAGATATACATATCTATACCTGCCTCATTAGACTGACTACATTTTATTCGCTAAATTTTATTTTAAAATACACTATAGAGAAAACGTAGCCGCTCTAAGGAGGTAGTTATACATATTTATATCTACCGAAATAAATTTATAACCGATTTATACGATTGTTTCTTCTTTACTATTATTTATATTGCTCTATATAAATTTATACATTGAGCTCTCTTCATGGATTTGACGTTTTATTATATTTTTTATATTAAAAAGTCCGTATATTGTTTAATATGTTTGTGATTTACATCTTTGATAATGGCTTAAGTAAGCCGAAAGCTTAGATTATATTAAAAAAATATGGATCAATATTGTGAATTTCTTTCTTCGTTTAATGATAATGTTATCAAACTTATCAGATGTTACGAACAAATTTTACATAAAATAAATAGACAACACTTGTCTATATTATTTAATGAAACGTGTATAAATGAAATATATATATATATATAACCATATTTTAAATCAATTAATTTATAATATATATATATATATATATATATATATATATATATATATATATATATATATATATATATTATTTACATATTATATATTATTATATATGCGGCGCTTATTGGAAAGCCCTCAATATCAGTGATAGAGTAATATATTTATTTGCGTTGATGTGAGTTTATGACCCTGGGCTTTCACGCCCTTTGTGATCATCAGGTCTGACGCAAAGGCCGTGAAATCCAGGGTCACAAACTCTCATCAACGCAAATACACACACACACACACACACACACACACACACACACACACACACACACACATATATATATATTGACCAAAGACTTGTGAATGAAATTGGGTAGATGGAACCCGTGGGTCTCGTCGATAGCTAGCACAAAGTCATATGTCATTGAGTGCGCTGGCCTTGTTGAAATTATTGATCACGCTAGATACGACGCTCATTCCCAGAAACTGTTACTACGGTCTGCTTAGCATAGTTGCAGTATAAACCTCAGAAGAACAGAGTTGGCAGAAGATCACATCTCACTATTACTGTGAACTACTTTTGCTAGTTTATAAAGTAAGTTTCGCATTAGTTGCCCCTTTAGTGTGGCCATGGTTCAGACGAAACTTAGTAAATATCTCCAATTATTTTCACATGCGGACGGTGCTGTGATTTGTGGCCCGAGAAGGGAACTCGATGAGCCGAGTTCGAATTCCTGCTGAGTTCATTACTTTCACACTAGCTTTATATTGGGAACGATATGACTCCATTTCTTGCCTACCTCCACTCCGCTGTTCGTTAAATCATAGCGCAGACGAATTTGGCAACCAGTCTATGAGAAAGTCAATTCTAAATTCAAAACCCTATGTAGACGTGATAAATCCCATACTATACAGCGTTTCCTGTATGGTCACTTGATCTACTTAATCCAATAATATTCAGCCGTAGTAAAGAGATTAAGGGCATAGGCTTGTATATAATGTACCGTATATATTCACGTATGATGCACCTTTTGAAGACTTAATTTTGAAGCTAATTTTAAGGGGGTTGCATCATAGACGACATAAAATAAGCGTATGGTCACATGGTCTACTTAATTTAATAATGGGATCGCCTGTATTTGTTCACTGGCGATCTATGTTTTCAAACTCAAGTGTCGACAGCGACACTTTATTCTTATATATTATATTTTATATATATATATTTATTCATATATATATATATATATATATATATATATATATATATATATATATATTTATTCTTATATATATATATATATTTATTCTTATATATATATATATATATATTTATATATATATATATATATATATATATATATATATATATATATATATATATATATATATATTATGAAAATAATTGTAAATTGGATGAAAGTAATCGTAAAAATAATTTACTACCCAACGAGTCTTAGTCGTCGCAGACAGAAAATTGAAGGAAGCAGACGAAAGTTACATGAATTGGTAAATGAATTGGATAACAAAGAAGAAGAAGAAGAGAAGAAGAAGAAGAAGAAGAAGAAGAAGAAGAAGAAGAAGAAGGAGGATGCGACAAGAATAATTTTAAAGTGATGGAAATGTAAGAGAAATGAAGAAATAATAAAGCGAGATGTTAGTTATCGGTTCCTTTCATAGAGAAAAATGAATTTGTAATTATAAATTAAATAAGTATATAAAAAGACGTCACGTAGAAAATTCGCCACCACCAGGTTGCACACACATATAATGTACTTACACGCAAACTTATACACACATGGTGGATGCTTCGGGAAAAAAAATTCGTGAAGCAGTCTAGCAAGCCGTTTGTGGAAGTAAAGAAAGAGAGAAAGAAAGAGAGGGAAAAGTAAATACGCAAGGAAACGGTGTGATGTGTGTGGGGGGAAGTAAATGAATTAGAGAAAAAGAAAGAGAAAAAGTAGAATGATAAAGAAAAAAGAAGGAAAGTACAAAAGAGTAAAAATGAAATTGAAGGAAAATAGAAATGTGTACATGAAGAAAAAGAAGCAAAAGGAAAAAGAGAAGGAAAATACAAAAGCGCAGAAAGATAATGAAGAATGGAAAAAAGGAAAAGAGAAGGAAAATACGAAAGAATGGAAGAAGGAAAAAAAGAAGGAAAATACGAACGAATGAAAGAAGGAAAAAAAAGAAGGAAAATGCGAAAGAATGGGAAAACGGAAAAGAGAAGGAAAATACGAAAGAATGGAAGAAGGAAAAATTGACAGAAAATACGAAAGAATAAAAGAAGGAAAAAGAGAAAGAAGTTACGAAAGAATGGAAAAAGGGAAAAGAGAAGGAAAATACGAAAGAATGGAAGAAGGAAAAAGAGAAAGAAAATACAAAAGCGCAGAAAGATAATGAAGGCAAATATAAAATAGTAGAAGAAAAATATGACAAAGAAGAAGGAAAAGGTGAAAGAAATGCGAAAAGATTTGAAGGAAAGTGAAAGAAATTCCGAAAGCCTGAAAGAAGAACAAAGTGAAGAAAAATACGAAAGGAGAATTTAGAAAAAAAGAAAATTGAAAAAAAAAAGTTGAAGAAAATAGAGAAGGACAATTCGAAATAATAGAAGGAAATACTGAATGAAAATGCGGAAAAATGTAAGAAAGAAAAAGAGAAGGAAAATACCAAAGAGTAGAAGAAAAAAACAAAGAAATTGAAAGAGAATTGAAGAATTAAAAAGAAAATGAAAATCCGAAAGAGATGATGGAAAAAGAGACGAAAGATAAGAAACAGTAGGAGTAAAAAGAAGAAGAAAACACCTGAGAATAGAAGAAAAATACAGAAGACGCGTAAAAGAGAGACGGAAAATACGAAAGAGTAGAAGAAGAAAAAGCGAAAAGGAAAGGAAAGAAAAAAAACAAACTAGTGAGAATCAGGAAGAAGAATAGTAGGGGAAAAGAATAAAGTTCAATTATTGAACCTTTCAGTATCAATAATAACCGGTGGCCCAATACTGTCTTTACAGACGTGATTCTATGGTCATTTTTTCCTTTCAATTTTGTGATTGAGATCGTTCGATGGGACAGTGACCGAGGAAGTAGGAACACAGGAGAAATACTGACTGTATTAAAAAGTCTTGTGAAATAAGCCATCGTAAAGAAAGAAGTTAATCAAACCACAAAGAAAGGATGCAGAAGAGGTGAAGCGCTGGGTCATTCAATGGATATCCCGTGTCTCATTATCTGGGTGAACAAGTTTAATTACCTTGTCGAACACCACCCCCACAAACACAGATGCACACACACATTCGAGCGCACACTCAGAAACACACACATACACTCACTCACTCACTCACTCACTCACTCACTCACTCACTCACTCACTCACACAGATACAGACACAGACACACACACACACAAACACACACACACACACACACACATATATATATATATATATATATATATATATATATATATATATATATTATTAGTTACATACAGGCACACATGTAATCACTACAAAGATTCATATTTGCTTCGATGCTCAAGCGTAAGCATCTCATCAGGTGAGGAACAAAAGATGGTTCTTTAATGTTATGAACGTTTGAATTTATATTCATTTAGTTCTCATTATTTTATATATATATATATATATATATATATATATATATATATATATATATATATATATAGCTATACATTTAACAAAAAAAAATGTTACCCCTATACATTTTTGAAAACAAGATATTACTAAAAATACATTTTTGAAAAAAAAAAAATACCAGCAATAAAAAATTTGTCGGCATTAAATAACTCATTGAGATTGATATGCCGTAAACCAAACCAAATCAAGCCAAGTAATATATTTTTGTATAAAGAGATTACCAGCTATACATATTTATGGAGAAGTTGCCCGTAATGTGTATTTATAGT
This sequence comes from Acanthosepion pharaonis, assembly GCA_903632075.3. Lineage (NCBI taxonomy): Eukaryota > Metazoa > Mollusca > Cephalopoda > Sepiida > Sepiidae > Acanthosepion > Acanthosepion pharaonis. Next base: position 2,262,612 of record CAHIKZ030000780.1, on the reverse strand, counting down.
AAAATTAATAGCGGTACAAATTTATAGTAAAATTAATAAAAGCACATATTTATATTAAAATTAATAGAAGTACATATTTATATTAAAATTAATAGATGTACATATTTATATTAAAATTAATAGAAGTACATATTTATAGTAAAATTAACAACAATACATATTTATTGTACTACCAAACAATCAACATGAAAGAGCTTTTCTTGATATTAATCCATATAATATTGAACAATTTCTTAAAGATATCAGAATGTATTCCAAAATATAACTTCAACAAACTACAACATAAAACACACTTATCACCGCCTCTAGTAATTATGTCCACACAAACATATATATGCACAAAAGCTGAGTATCATCTACCATTTATTCAGCTGTGAAAGCAGAATAACATATATCATTTTTATTACTCCAAAGCTCCCAAAGAAATTCAATTTTAGGATTCTGTTTATTTCTTTATGTACCGTTTCGCCTCAGGGCATAGACGATCATGGGCCTCCACATCTTCCTGTTCCCTAATCAGTATCTTGACAAGGGAATAAGTTTGGGTGTCTGGGTGGTGTACTGGATAATGAAAGGAAAGCGGAGTTCCAATTCCGGTTGGGTTCGTTATATTCACTTACGCGCAAGGAAAGGTATAAATCTACCGCTTCTCCCCGCAGCTATGGGTCAATTAGTAAGACTTTATCAGTAAATCATCGTTAAATAACTTACAAACGGTTGATAATCCGTAAAAATCAAATCAAATCAAATCAATCAATGAAATTCAGGAATAAGCACAAGAATATATACAATTTGACTATTCTCTGACTGACAATGTGTCAAGTATGTCTATATTATATTTGTGTTTAAACAAATATCTACTAACCAATTAAAGATGGAATCATTCTCTCAAAAGCCCTGAAATATATGAATTAAGGCAATTCGTCAATTGAAAAGCTGTATATCGAAAACATTGTTTCTGCCTTCGGTATAGACACTTCTCAGGCTATTATCTATTCAAAAATTATAACGGAAAGAGCTATGATATTTATGGCGGAGTAGGGATAATGTTACAGGGGGCATTTTTTTTTTCCAGAGACGCCATTTTTAATGGCGTTTCTGAAAAAAGTCAATAAGACTGTTTTGTCAGACGAAGATCCTCACTGCTATTACAAAACATCTACCTTATAGCTATAAAACTCCAGCAAAACATCTGGCGAGGAAGAAATAACGGCAATAAGTCGAAAATCAATTCGTAGTACCCTGAATAACTGACTAAGTCAGCTTACAACAACAACAAAAAACAAACAAAAAAAAACCCCCAAAAAACCCCCAAAAAACGAATAAACCAAAACGGAAAAAAATAAACATTGCAACTGAACCGAATGTGTTAAAGGCTATTGACGCAAGCCATTATAGAGAGTAAATAACACTTAAGATTTCACGATATTTAAAGTATTATTCTGAAAGAGATAGTGTAGACTAAATATAAAGGTAAACATTCTTTTCCCAGAGACAAAATTCCCAGAATTTTTAATAGAACTGCATAACTGAATATCTATCTATCTATTTATGAATGGAGAAGCCTCTTACTGAAAAATTATTTTAAGAAAATGATTTTATAGTTCAACAAAATGCAACACAAGCTGCTTGGTCAATGAATACTGAATCTTTATTTATATACCGGCTAATACTACCATCCCAAGGTCTTCATATCTATCTATCTATCTATCTATCTATCTATCTATCTATCTGAGTGGACTTGTGAAGCCTCTTCGTGAAAAATTATGTTATGAAAATGTTTTTATAGATTTCAACAAAATGCCGCACAAGGTTCCTGGTCAATGAATACTGAATCTTTCCTTATTTATATACCGGATAATATTAACATCCCCAGGTCTTCACATCTATCTATCTTCATATCTATCTATCTATCTATCTATCTATCTATCTGAGTGGAGAAGCATCTTACTGAAAAATTATGTTAAGAAAATGATTTTATAGAGCTGCTTCCCTTATTCAGATACTGGCTAATATTACCATCCCAAGGTCTTCACATCTATCTATCTATCTATCTATCTATCTATCTATCTATCTATCTATCTATCTATCTGAGTGGAGAAGCATCTTACTGAAAAATTATGTTAAGAAAATGATTTTATAGAGCTGCTTCCCTTATTCAGATACCGGCTAATATTACCATCCCAAGATCTTCACATCTATCTATCTATCTATCTATCTATCTATCTATCTATCTATCTATCTATCTATCTATCTATCTATCTATCTATCTAAACAACTAACTAGTTGAATGGCTGACAGAATGAGTACAAAAGGCTTGATATGTGGTTAAAGGTTAACAGATCAACAGGATAGGACAGAATTGTATTTGACAATAAAATCATACAAATATATTCATCGTGGACATAAAAGAATCCCCGCGTATATTTGATAATAAAATCTATCTATCTATCATCTATCTCAGTCTGTTCATATCAAATATATTCATCTATCCATCTATCTATCTATCTATCTATCTATCTATCTATTTACTCTATCTATCTGTATCTATCTCTATCTCAATCTGTTAATCTATCTATCTCTATCCATCTATCTATCTAAGTCTGTTCATATCTATCTATCTATCTATCTATCTATCTATCTATCTATCTATCTATCTATCTATTTGATAATAGTAATTGACAGAAACTGTTAGGAACTGTTCATTAAATGATGGAAAATGCCAGGAAATAACAGAAAAATATAAGGTAAACCGTGTAGAATTTAGTCAAGCGGTATGACAACCAAGCGCTGTATTTGAAACAGGGAGAGGAAAATAGTGTACCGCATTAAATGGGGAAAAAAATCGATTAGCATTTTATTAGAATGAGGACGTGGGTGAAGATGTTGACAAAAAGTGATTGAAGAAACAGAAATAAAATAGTAGAACAGAAAAGACGCGACACTTACAATACTAGAGACGAAATCCTAAAAGAAATGAATAGAAAAAAAAATTAATGTTTGTAAAAAAAAAAAATGACTTAAGGGGATTGTTATTTGCAAAAATTGAAAAGGCCTACAACAATGAGAAGATAATTCAGAAATTTAGTCTTGTTATAATAGAAAAGCGAATAGTTTTAACAGAAATACGAAAATGAAAGGCGAGACAGACGGACCTCAGATGAAGAGAGACAGAGATAGAAAGTGAGTGTAAAGGAGAAAGAAAATTGTTTTAAGGAGAGAGAGAAAAAATTAACTTGCAGTAAGCGTGAGTGTATATGTTGCTATAAACGCAAAGATCTATTGAATAATGCAAACCGGAAGGTACCCAATAGAATATAAGGCAAACTGGAAGTTTACTCAATAAAATATAAGGCTGGAAGGTGACTCGATAAAATATAAAGCAAATAAAATGGCTACTCAATAAGATATGAGGCAAACGAGAGTGATACTCAATAAAATATGTCAAACCAGAAGTTTACTGAATGAAATATGTGGTAAACTAGAAGATTATTCAATAATATATGAGCCAAACTAATAGTTTGCTCAATAAAATATGAAGCAAACTGGAAGGTTACTCAATAAAATATAAGGCTAACTAGAAGGTGACTCGATAAAATATGAGGTAAATAAGACGGCTACTAATAATACACGAGGCAGACGAGAGGGATACTCAATAAAATATGAGGCTAACTAGAAGAGGATTCGATAAAATATGAGTCAAATAAGACGGCTACTCAATAACATATGAGGCAATAGAGTGGGGTACTCAATAAAATATAAGTCAAACTAAAAGGTTACTCAATGAAATATGAAGCAAACTAGAACGTTACTCAATAAAATATAAGGCAAACGAGAAGGTTATTCAATAACATATGTGGCAAACTAGTAGATTGCTCAATAAAATATGAAGCAAAATGGAAGGTTACTCAATAAAATATAAGGCTAACTAGAAGTTAACTCGATAATATATGAGGCAAACCAGAAGGTTTCTCAATAAACTTTAAGGATAACTGGAGGGATACTCAATAAAATGTAAGGCAAACTAGAAGGTTGATCAATAAAATAGTAGGTAATTTTTACTAGTTGGGTAACCGTTGCTTCCTTGGCGTCAAGATTATCAAATTTTATATATAAGTTGGTTTCTCCATTTAAATACTATGTTTATTAGACGATATAGTCTGTGTAAATACCGCAGTCATAAAAATGACTAGAAAAATTGGACATGTACACTTTTTTGTTGCTCAGAGCTTATTACTAGAATGCGAAGTTAAGTATCCCTCGCGTTACAGATGTTAATTCCAATTTTGTTCAAATTTTCTTTTCAAGTTTGCGTGTGTGCATGCAATTTTGTTAATCATTTCAACCTAAGTAAGGCAATAAAGTCACTAAGATGCAGGTGGTTAGTGAATGTGTCAGAATCTAAGGAAAAGAAAACATTATTAAGGAGCTAGAAAATCAAAAGAACATAAACATCAAAAGACAGAAGATTGATATTGCATTTATTTGGAGATCAGACTTGACTGGAAAGCAAAAAGCCGGAAGTGAGTTCCAAAATATATTTTAATTGAATGATGGACCTAAAATATTTCCAAAAATGAAAAAAAAAAAAAAGCTTTAAAAATAATTTTATTTATCACCGAATATTTAAAAAAAATCTCATTTTTATAGGGTTTAAAAAATTAAATAATTTTTTTCTTTTTCTTTTCTTTAACTTTATGATTTATTATTCCTCCCAGGGTACGTGTTGTCCAGTCTAAGCGAGAAGGCAACATATATTTCCAATGATCTTATTCCAAACTGCGTAAAATTCTGTGTGTTCTTTTAAGAACTTGTGTAGAATTTTCAAACAAGTTCTTTTAAGAATATACGTGCTACTCTACTTCAAAATGGTACAGATGACTGTTCTATGGCAGTTTAAGTCCGATTTGAGTTTTGCCTGAAATCATCCAAGCCGGCTCGTAAACTGTGGCTAAATGCAGCTCTGAAATTCAGATATCTGGCATTTGCTAAGCAAGAGAAAACTAGGACAGTTGAAGACTGGAGAAAAGGTATAATGAGAGGAACATGCCTATAATCGTCGAAATAAATTTATTACCGACAATAGATTTTTAATGTTTTCCGAATTATAATTATAATTTTCTCCCTATCATAAATTGAGCTCTCACTCATATGGACTGAAAGTCCTCTATGAAACAATCCCTATCAATTTCAATTTGGTATTTTATATATATATATATATATATATATATATATATATATATATATATATATATATATATATATAGTTAGTTAGTTTATGAAAAACTAGGTAATCCGTATGGGTAAACCTAAGGAGGATATAATCCAGAAAACTCAATGTAAATCCAGAGCAAAGAATTTAAATAAAAAACACCACTTTAAGATTCCATATAATAAATTATTTCAACACAGCCCTTTTAAAAATTCTGCGGATCATCAGACTTTACTTCCAAACAAAAAAGTAAAGTCTGATGATCCGCAGTCCTTTTAAAAGGGCTGTGGGGTGAAATAATTTATTGCATGGAATCTTAAAGTGGTCTGTTTTTATTTCATATATACATATATATATATATATATATATATATATATATATATATATATATATATATATATATATATAATGTGGAGCAGATGAATCCGGAAAAATTAATGGTTAATAACTTTTTTATATAAAAAATTAAATGACTCAATGAAAAATTATCCACAGGCATAAAAATCTTTAGGGGTGGGAGATCACCATCGGCGGCACCCACTTTCTCCAGCTTGGAGCGACGGTGTTGCTATTCACGTTGATCATGGTTTGACTGATATCTGTCTTGGAAACCTTCTTGGTGATTTAGATCTTGTTTTCCACTTCCTCTCCAAGACACCCCACAAAAAATAGTCGGGAGGATTGCAGTCTGGCAATGATGGCGGCGATAATTCAGGCGACCAGTGCCCTGTGAGCACGTAAGATATACAATTCAAGTTAACATTGACAATAAACCCGATTGTTCGACGGCTGGTGCTCATTTCCTTGGCGATTTTCCTCATGCTTTTACTGGGGTTCTTGAAAACCTCGGCAACGAACTCGGGCGACATGGTTTTTTTATGAGTGTTGTTTTCTAGCCTGAAACTGCCTTTGTCGTCTGCGACCCCATATGCCTTTCCGAGGCCGTAGACTATGGTTTTAAAGTATTCAAAACAGTCACTGACTTCCTTGACCTTGTGACCAACGCAAAGCCTCTCCACAACTGCAGCTCGATGATCGTATTCTGAAGACATGACGATTACTAAGCAACTCGCGCGTCAATGGTCAAACGGCGTCTGTGGATCATAGTTTCCTTGTTATAACTCATTAATATTATAAATGTTTACAGGCATCAAAATACATTTCTCATGACATTGGGTTTACTATCAAACAAAATATCGGGACTACTATTAAATATATAGCCCAGAGTTGCTATGTAGATGGTGTTGGGAATTATTGTCTCCGTAACCCAAGCAATGCTACAAATTTAAAAAGAGATAACCATATTCAAGTTCAAAATTTTGCCTTGCTAAATATCTTTTTTTTTTAATATTTAAGAATTATTATTATTATAATATTATGATTATATTGTGCTATTATTATGATATTATTATTATATTATGATATTATTATATTATTATTATATTATGATATTATTATTATATTATGATATTATTATATTATTATTATATTATGATATTATTATATTATTATTATATTATTATATTATGATATTATTATTATATTATGATATTATTATATCATTATGATATTATTATATTATTATTATATCATATCATTATTATATTATGATATGATATTATTATTATATTATGATATCATTATTATATAATGATATTATTATTATATTATGATATTATTATTATATCATTATTATATTTTGATATTATTATTATATTATTATTACATTATTATATTATTATTATATTATGATATTATTATGATATTATTATGATATTATTATTATATTATTATATTATAATATTATTATTATATCATTATAATATTATGATATTATTATTATATCATTATTATTGTATGATATTATTATATTATGATATTATTATGATATTGTTATATTATCATTATATTATATCATTATTATATTATGATATTATTATGATATTTTATTATATTATTATTTTATATCATTATCATATTATTATATTATTATTATATTATGGTATTTTTATTATATTATTATTATATTATAATATTATTATTATATTATTATGATATTATATTCTTCTTCTTCTTCTTCAAATAATGCTTGTATCTGTATTACCACTCCAAGTCGATGCTCTGCCATCCATTTACAGAAGCTTTTATAGTGAACAGTTTTGCGAATAGAAGTGTATATAATTCCAGAAATAAAACTTCATTGTATGCCCACTACGAACCTGTGACTTCACAAGGGAGATTACTTTGCTCGAATTCCCATTCGAACTTTAAAAGATCGATCGATCAATCGATCCATAGATAAATAAACAAAGTTAAATCAATGATAACTGGTTGACTCCCCGAGGGATTCAAGTATAAAGAAAAAGGCAGAGGTTGGTAGATAAATATTCATATCGATTGATGGAGAATCATATCTAGGTGGGTAGAACTAGGTGGGCAGATAGATACTACGATCAAAATATAGAAAAAAAATGAAATTGTGGGATAGATAGTGAAAGATTTGTATATATTAATATATCGATCATTATGCATGGGAAAATAAATATTACATTTTTATAGAAATCCTTAGATCGATGCGAATATATTTTATCTTTAGATAGATTTATATATATATATATATATATATATATATATATATATATATATATATATATATATATATATATATATAAAAGACAAATAGCGAACAGAAGTGTAACAATATGAAAAAAAGGTGCAACACATCTCAATCCGAAAGGGAACTTCTTCAGACTAAAAATAATTTTACAGAGTTGATAAGATCATGAGAAAATTGAAGAAAATAGGGAGGTAATTCATTCAGGCTAAAGCCTCACTTGCGCCTACAGAAAGGGTCAAAATGGCAGTTCTACGCGAAGAAGTGCTATTCCAGACTTGAAATTGGTGTTGAAGTAGCTTGCAGCAAAAGAGCTGTACAATCTTAGACACAAGGAGCGAAGTTTACGTCCAGTCAAAACCACTGCTAGAGATGGCCGTCTGATGAAGCGAAATTCTACACAGTTACTTTTAAGAACTTGTGTAGAATTGCACAAGTTCTTTTAAGAAGATACGTGCTACTCTGCTTTAAGATAGTATAGATGTCAGTTCTATGAGAGTTAAACGTCGTCTGAGATTTGAGTTTCGTCTGAAACCATTCAAGCCGGCTCGTAAACCATAGCTAAATTCAGCAATGGAATTCAAACATTTGGCATTTGCTAAGCAACAGAAATCTCGGATAGTTGAAGACTGGAGCAAACTTATATTTTCTGATGATCTACTCCGTAAAAGTTGTTATGTGTAAATGAAACATTTGAAGAGCCCATGATGAGTTGTTTGATTAAAATTGTACAATTAAGATTAGGTCGATGAACAAATCGAAATGATTTGCGTCGCCATATTCAAATATGGAACTGGGTAACTTTTTCTTGCCTCCAGGAACAATGGTGAATGGTGCAAGGTATGGAGAGGCATTACAATTTGATTGATGATCCATATTAAAAGGCAGAAAATAAATAACAGATAAAATAGCAGATTTCAAATGTTTTTAATTATGGTAACTGTAAAGATAAGACATAAAATACACTGTTAAAATTAAGTCAGAATGGGAATATTTAGATAGCATGTAAAATAAAAATTAGAAAATTATATGGAGAGTAATCATTGTATTTGGGCGTAATATAACAATTATTGACATTGTAAGTGTAATTGGTAAGCCAACTTCAAATTCTATGCAATTCTGTTACATTCACTTTGCTTTATGTTATGGGGTCCACCCCTTTTCATACAAGTGGACTCGCCCAGTGTGTACTTGTACTGCTACTGGTGAATGCCCGGGTGTGAGACGGGAGATACACTGATACAGTGAGAGAGTGTGGTACCCGCTTTGTAGGAGTCACAGTTGCGAGCACGTAGACTCAGAAGGAAGTCCTACTTCGATACTGAATTTCCCAGACTATATATATATTATTATTGCTACGAACTAAATATCTTTGTTTTTAATATTTAATTATTATTATTATTATTATTATTGTTAAGGGGTCCACCCCTTTTTCATACAGGTGGACTCGCCCAGTGTGTACTTGTACTGCTGCCGGTGAATATCCGGAAGTCGGAAGTGAAAGTGACAGTGATACAGTGAGAGAGCGAGAGTGTGAGGTAACCGCTTTGTAGGAGTCACAGTTGCGAGCACGTAGACTCAGAAGGAAGTCCTACTTTAATACTGAATTTCCCAGACTATATATATTATTATTATAGCTACTAAACGCATTTCTAGATCTACTAACCGTATTACCAATTGTAGTATTGCGTCAATACATTTGTTTTCTACATTTCATTCGTGCGTTTGTCATTCATTTGAGACCGGATTTCATCCTGGAATCCACAACACTTTATTTAGACGGCATGAATATATCCCGCATCCCTAATCTTTAGGTTAAAGGAAGGTCATAGTAGACTAATCTTTCTAGCCTTTGCTGGCAACTAGTCTAATAGAATGAGAACCCTTAATTCAAAATCATAGATAAAGAAGATTCAAGTTGTAGATAAATAAAACATTTTCATGCTTACCACAATAGATATCACTACAGAGTTAAAAGACAAAAACTGATAAAATAATTTAAAAAAAGCCACGTCAGGCAAATGGGGCTAGGCGATATTTCAGTACGTGACTTTGTGAATACTTGCCCAGGTCAACCGAGCTTAGCGCAGGGCTTCTCCTATTTTCAAATGAATTGGTACGAGAAGGCAAAATGAATAGCTGGTATCAGACATCCGTTATCTCTGGAAGCTAAGAAAAGATTGGTCGAAATAGTTACTAAGTGAACCAAACCTTTCCCTGGCACCATTCGAAATAGATTTCGATTGTTTGGACCGTCAACCACATGAAAAAAAGCCAACAAAATAATTTCCCTTGTAGTGAATCCAAACTGTAAAATTTGGATTCTCATCTAGTCGTCAAATCGGTTAAATCTCTTTTTTCCAATATATATATATATATATATATATATATATATATATATATATATATAAGTGCGTAGGTATGCAGAAAATAGAAAAGAACACGTTGGGTGCATAATCCGGGTTCCTTAGTATTTTTTGTTTTTATTTTAAGACAGTGCTCCGTACAGAAGTAGAGCTTATATTATAATAATATTTTTGTTTAAAAAATATGATTCCTTCGCTACATAAGAGTTCTCATGTTTCAAAAACGAGAGACGGAATATCCAAATAATTATTAAAATTAAGTTGGATTGTGGTGTTTAGTCCGTTTCATCTTCAAGCGAAATTTTAGGAATAAGTTCTAACGAATTCTGTAACAGACCGGGCCTAAAAAATACACGAAAACCGACAGAGAACTTATTCCTAATATATATATATATATATATATATATATATATATATATATATATATATATATATATATATATACTGCCATAAACAGACAAAAATTAATTTTATTATTACCACTCATGATGATAATAAAAAGTAAAAATGAAAAACGGGCTCAACAGAGCTAAATCGAGGTTAAAAAAGTAAATTGGAAAAATGAAAAAATGGAAAAAGAATGTTATGAAAAAAAATTACATGGTAAACAATTCGCCCTTACATGGAGTATGCCTGCTATATATGGTATGGTACCTCTTCTGTTTGCCTCGGGGTTCTTGATAGGCTCCAGAGGCGGATATGCAATGTAGTTGGCCCTGCTCTGGCGTCTCGTCTACAGTCACTTTCTCACAGACGCGCCGTCGCCTCCCTCTGTCTGTTCTACAAATACTTTCCTGGAAATTTCTCCGAGGAGCTGCATTCGCTGGTTCCCAGACGTCATGAGTTCAAGCGCCCTACGAGGCTGGCATCCCTCTCTCACCCTTTCACTGTCAAAACTCCTAAATGTAGCCGTCTCTTCTACTCTAATAGCTTCATGTCTCGCACCTCTCGCATGTGGAACTCCCTTCCCTATTCCAGTTTCCCTGATAGCTATAATCTCCAACTATTCAAATGTAATGTCAATCGACATCTCCAGTTGCCTTGATCTATCCACTATCCTTCAATTATCCTTTCTTTTATCACTCCTATCTGATCTTGCTCTAAATTTTCTGTACCCCCTTGCGTCCTAGTGGCTTCCCGCCTTGCTTGGGGTGAAATGCTTAAAAAAATAGTTGGAGGCCTAATACAAAGTCATTCTGTTTACATAGAGAAGGCTTTAATGATAGAAGATAGCCTCCAACACTTTTAGGTGGTAATTAGACCCACTAAGGATGCTAAAAGCGTCCACACTAAAACTAACAGCACAATTATGGCTATTTATTAGGTGTTCTCCGGTGGAAGACCCGTATGTATTTGTTAAAATGTCCCATGGAATATACTTATGGTTTCGGATTTTCGCTGGAACGTGTTGTTTTATTCTAGCATCTAGCCTTTGGCTCGTTCTCCCTATGTAGTGAGAACCGCAACTACATTTAAAAGAATAAATTAAAGAACTATTGGGATGTGGAGGGAGAACATCTTTACGCATAGACGGAAGGACAGGCTTGGCAGAGAAAACAACACGATTGTTAGCGGCAAAGTAACAATGTCAAACTGTGGTAGGAACCTGCTTAGCAAACCTATCACTGATGCTACCTAGCCAAGGAAGGCGTAGGTGCACAGGACATCTTTTTACTATAGCAGGTTTGACTTTGTTGAATTCAGCAATTTTATTCTTAATAATTGCATGAACAATGCCCCAAAGTGTTGGAGGTCATCGATATTCTATCATTAAAGCCTTGTGTATGTAAGCAGAAGGATTTTGTATTAGACCTCCTTCTTCGTAACGAATAGAGCAGTCTGGCAGCTGATTGTGCTTATATCACGTATATAATGTGCTAAAAATTTCCTTTCTCTGTAGCGTGCACCAATAACCTGGGCATAAGAGCTTCCAATTGATGACAAATCGGTCGAGTTTCGATCCCGGCTTGCAGTAATCACGTGTCAAGCCACGCTGAACATGTTTTCAAATAATCCTATTTGAGAAAGGCACATTTCTTGTTCGGATCTCTCTATGCCCATACTTGCCATATGTTTTTCTTTGCTAAGGAAATATTTGGTTTTACTTATAATCCAGCATTATTTCTTATTAGTTTCAACGTTATATTTAATTGTTACATTGATTTAGTAGACACCCATTTGTTTAAATTGGGTACATTTACGTATTAAACAATTAATGTGCAATGTTAACATATATGATGGTCTTTGGGGAAATTCGTTTCCAACTATTGCGGTGCTAATAGACATATCTTTCTGTGTGAAATGTCCTATATTAAATTTGAAGAGCCGTCCACTACCACCGCTTGGTAGTGCAAGAAGGTTCAAGGGATGGAGAGGTCTGGCTTCTTTTTGGGCTCTTTTCATCTCTTCTATTTGTCTTTTGGTGTTTTCAAATGAAGTTGTTCGTGCACTGTTCATCTCGAATAGGTTCTTTCCCCAACTTCCGTCTTCCAATTACACGGATCGATTTCTGTCCTCAGCAACCGTGATTTTCAGCTGATCCTTGAATTGATGATTTGAAGCTCCAGATGCAAGCTAAAAAAAGAGGATTTGTTTGTCTAGGCGGATGTCTACCATTCGGGCAAGGCGCCCGTCCCATCGAGGTCGGTGACAAATCATGGTTTCTAGGCTCTCCATTTTTGCGCGTAATGTAACTTCGTTGTTTGTGATCCGGTCCTGTCACGGGACGTGAAAAGAAGAAAAGTCATCGAGCATGAAAGCCTTGGCTTCGAATTGTTTGAGGTTTTCTATACGTTGCCACTCCATAGCACACACTTCAGCTGGCACCATCTGCTGCTGCATTATTTTTTAATATGGACTTATTGGCGCCATATGACAATATGGGCTCATTGTCGTCATGTGTCAACAATGGTTCATTGGCGTTATTTATTAATATGGACTCATTGGTGTCATATGACAATATGGGCTCATTGCTGTCATGTGTCAACAATGGCTCATTGGCGTTATATTTTAATATGGACTCATTGGAGTCATACGACAATATGGGCTCATTGCCGTCATATGTCAACAATGGCTCATTGGCGTTATATTTTATATATGGACTCGTTGGCGTCATGTGTCAATATGGGCTCATTGCCGTCATGTGTCAACAATAGCTCATTGGTGTTATATTTTAATATGGAGTCATTGGAGTCATACGACAATATGGGCTCATTGCCGTCATGTGTTAGCAATGGCTCATTGGTGTTATATTTTAATATGGAGTCATTGGAGTCATACGACAATATGGGCTCATTGCCGTCATGTGTCAACAATGGTTCATTGGTGTTATATTTTAATATGGACTCGTTGGCGTCATGTGTCAATATGGGCTCATTGCCGTAATGTGTCAACAATAGCTTATTGGCCTTATAGTTTGATATGGACTCATTGACGTCATATGTTAAGAAAGACTCATAGCCATAATATGTTAAGAAGGACTCATTGACGTTCTATGTTAATATGGTACCATTGAACTTACATGTTACTATGGGCTTTTGGCGTTATATGTTAATATGAAGACTTTGTTATATATGGGCTTATTGCTTCTTGCTGGATTTATCACCTTACTTCCAGCGGCCATAGATAGGCATCACGGCTTAGGGTTTAATGATAAAAGCATATCAATGAATTGATATTTAAAGCCGCTTGGCGGGTAAGGAATACCGTAACGATGAACGAAGTTTTCTGCTAAAACATAGGAGAGAGAAAATTTAGTTTAATTGAAAATCGGAAGACGACCACTTACCACATCGATGATTTGCGCCAGGGCCACGCCAAATGTTACATTCAAGGGCTCCGAGAAATTTGAGGACGGCCTGACTTGTTTGTTGTAATTTTTCATCAAGTCTCGAACAAGCCGATATTCATTCTCATCGCAAAACGCAATGCTAGCTGCAAAAGAGAAAGTAAAGCGAGAGAGATAGAAATAGATTGGTATTAAGATAGCAATTTCTGATGAACTGACGAAGATAGAAATAGATTGGTATTAAGATAGCAATTTCTGATGAACTGACGAAGATAGGAATAGATTGGTATTAAGATAGCAATTTCTGAAGAACTGACGAAGATAGAAATAGAATGGTATTAAGATAGCAATTTCTGATGAACTGACGAAGATAGAAATAGATTGGTATTAAGATAGCAATTTCTGATGAACTGACGAAGATAGAATTAGGTTGGTATTAAGATAGCAATTTCTGATGAACTGACGAAGATAGAAATAGATTGGGATTAAGATAGCAATTTCTGATGAACTGACGAACATAGAAATAGATTGGTATTAAGATAGCAATTTCTGATGAACTGACGAAGATAGAAATAGATTGGTATTAAGATAGCAATTTCTGATGAACTGACGAAAATAGAATTAGATTTGTATTAAGATAGCAATTTCTGATGAACTGACGAAGATAGTATTAGATTTGTATTAAGATTGTATAGCAATTTTGTGAAGAACTGACGGAGATTATCTTTAAATCGGGATACCTCATATGTCGTCGTAAAACGCGATTTTTTAACTCCTTTGGGAAAAACGTTTCATTTTCAGACGGATTTATGTATTTGTTTTTATTATAGAAACTGAGGTACTTTCAAATCCCCGAACAGTGGTTAACATCGCTACTAGACGTCTGAGTTAACCAATGGACTCGTTTGAAGCTCAGAGGGACATACAAACAATCAAGATCGAGATATAAACACGTCTGTAGCTGGTTTTTGAACGTTATGTTAGGGGCGGGGCGCCCAGTGGCGTGCGGAGGTTTGGTGATGTTTAGTGATGGGGCCAATTACTTGATCTAAGACTCAAGAAGTGGAGCTTATAGGGCCTCGTACTGAGAAATGGGAGAAAGGAAGACATGTAAAATATGTAAAAACAGATGA
>CAHIKZ030000780.1:2215000-2245000 GCA_903632075.3 Acanthosepion pharaonis | reverse complement strand
CAGCGGTTACAGAGTTACACAGTTTGAAAAAAATGCCGTAAAATAAAATAAAAATTATCATAAAACTAAATTAGAATAATGTTATTCTATGTTTAAAACAATTTTTTAATGAGAGTAGGAAAGGCTGGCTCTCATGAAATTGGAGACGTAAAATTTATAGGGTTTTATTACCGTAAGATGCTCGAGTAGAAGCATTTTCCCACACTTTCTGCACAATTTTAGGATGCGTATTATGGATGAAGGCGTATTATACATGGGGGATTACGGTAATTATTAAATAAAATGAAGCATACTTCAAGAAACAAAAAGTTAAATAGAATGCAAGTTATTTTAATTCAATGAACAAAACATTCAATAAAAGATAATGTCATTTAAATAAAAGATAATGGTATTTAAATAAAAGATAATGGTATTTAAATAAAAGACAATTGTATTTAAATTTATTTTATTCTGATGAAGATTATGGTGAATGAGAAAGTTGTGAAAATATAAAAGATTTTCCATCCTTCACTGAAACCCTGACACATCCTCCGAAACCCGAAACACGCTGGTTCAGAATCCCTATTGTAGACGTTCAAATTAAAGATCCTCTGTGAGAGAACACCAAGAGGATAGAGACATATACATTATCAGAGGTTATTTAATATGAATTCGGATGAGAAAGCAGTTTTCTATAGATTTTGTAGCTAAATAAGACTGGTTCATTAAGTTCGAGTTGAAATTAAATTACAAAATAAATTATATTTGTTCATTAAATTAGAACGTTAAATTAGATTGGCTCATTTTCTAGTTAAAATGTAATTTAAATTTCGTAGCTCAATTAGATCGGTTCATTTAACAGCGTATCAATTCTTGGTAGGATATTAAAGCCGACTTTGAATTCAAGTCGAATCCATTACACTTACATGCTAATACCCTTCGGAAAGGTATGAACCATCTTCTTCTCCGTCCAGCTATGGGTAAATAACAGGAAAGACTGGTTTCCATAACCTTGGATGGCAACTGATCTAGGAGAAGGACAACTAAAAGAATTCAAAACCTGCGTAGGGTTGTTTTGGGACCTAGTGGCACATAGTGCACTAGGTATCTGTATTTGGCCTTTCAAAAAGTATGGTTGGTTCTGCACAAAGATTTCACCACTATAATCAAGTCATATGTGGTGGTGTCTAGTCTGTCGGTTTCTAGGAACTGAGCTGCTTGATCTTCATACGTCGAATACGACGGGAGAATCCACCATTAAAGGTGAATGTAAATATTATAGGACAAAACATTCACAATAATTAGATTGGCATAGATCCGGTTTGCACAGAAGTTAAAAAGTTAGGCATATCTCCAGTTTCCATTGAAGTATATAAATTGATTGATTGATTTTTTAGGGCTTTTTCCTGGTTATTTAAAGCCGAAATATATTTTTAGATAGAAGTATATTTCGGAGATAATAATAGTTTAAAAGTGCTACTAATTAACTCATAGTTTTGGAAAGAGGTGGATTTATACCTTTATCAAGGTAAGTGAATATAATGGACTTGATTAGAATTAGAACTCGGCTCTTCTATTTCCAATTCAGAGCCCTTATCCATTGTGCCACCACTATATACAAGCTTACAAAACCTAGTATTTCCAAGCGTACCCATCTAGATACTGACCAGCCTCAACAGGATATGCATGAAAGCCTCCAAAATGTTATACACAGATCATGTTTAGACGAGTGAAAATTTAGACACATTTAAACTAGTGTTAAAACAGATACGGTGAGGAAACAAATGTTCGTGCACATAAAAATTTTGAATTAATTGTATTTCCAACTAATGAATACACATACTTATATAATTAACTATACACAGATGCATAATAACTAAATATGCATATAAAAGAAAAAATTGATTTAATAGAAATAAATCTCATTTATCCATTTTAATGGTGAAACAAGTTACCGTACAAATAATACATAATCTTCATTTAATACTTTGTAGAAAAGCCATTATTCATTTTTGCAGCAACCAACTTCTTGTAATTCTTAATTAATGATTTGCAAATTTTAGTTGGTGTTTTGTTCCATTCTTCTTCGCATATGGTCTTCAGATCCGCGATGTTTGTTGGAGCTCTCAATTAGATTTGAATTTTCAAATAAAGCCACAGATTCTTTATTGGGTTTAAATCTGGGGACTGACTTGGCCATTTCAGGATATTTGCATTATTTACAACATGCCATTTCTTCGTTGATTTTGCAGTGTTCTTAGGATCATTATCATGGGAGATCCAATCAGGAGGAAGTTCAAGATTTTCAACCAAAATCATTAAATTTGCTTCCAAAATATTTTGATATACTGCAACATTCATTCTACCATCTATTACTATTAAAATAGAAGTGCATTTTAAACAATAATGAACAATGTAGTTAAAGGTCCAGATTGAGCTAGAGTGGAAAATGTTTATACTTGACTCACAATAGAACAAATGAGCGCCGAATTCCAATTCCAGCCTGGTTCGTTATATTCACTTACGATCAAATACCTTTGGAAAAGCTATGAATCCATCTCTTCTTCTCGCCAAACTGTGGGTTAAGTAGTAGTACTTGAATCAATAAAGGAGGCGCAATGGGGTAATAGTTAGCGTCTCAGATTGAGGAATCGGTGAGCCGAGTTCGAATTCCAATCAAATCCATCACATTCACTTACGCGCTAATACCCTTGGGAAAGGAATGAAACCTCTTCTCCCCCAGCTATGGGTAAATAGCAGGACAGACCGCCTTGGATGGCAACTGGTCTACCGCAGAAAGAAATGGAAACCTGCTGCGAGAGAAAAAAAAAAAAAAAATCTTCCTCGTCAGTCATGTATCAAAAGATCGTCTAAGCTTGTATCACGCATGGCACATAACTGACTGACTGTATCAGTAAATCAGTATTATATCAAAAACATTTTTAAAATGTAAAAGAAAAAAAAAATCTGGCTTCAAATATCTTGCAAATGAATTTTCCATCACTTAATACCCTGCTTAGTTTCTGAAAAGCATTCTGATTTTTGTGACACAGATTTCAGCTCCTCCTTCTCATCATCCTTCGACCTTCCTATGGTTGGTCGGAACTCCATTGACAATCTCTTTCCACACTATTCGGTCATTTATTGCTGTCCCCATATCCCCAAGGTCTAACCCTGAGTCCCAAACTATGGTGTCTGGGAAAGTCAATTTTCATGAGAAGACACTTCCAGAAGGATGCCATAGGAGTAAGGATGAAACGATTTCCCTGTCCGCTGCTAATAGATGTTACCATCTACCATACGTATCTGTCAACTTGGACCCTCTCTCTTGCTGGTAACTATGTATTCTATCATCTTACAATTAACAGTTAGTCTTTCATTATTGCTTTCCACGACTATATTCTCACATAGTAATTAACGTTTTCCTTCCCAGAGTAGCGTGTGTCTAGCGTATGTTGTTAAGGTTGTCTACTGATAACCAAAAAATCATAGTAAAGTTTCTGGTCCACATACAGTTATCTCAGTGTACAAGCCTAATTATATCCACCAAGAAAACACATTCTCTGTGTGTATTCACTTAACTGATTTCTATATCCACATATTCAGGGTTCCAGTGAAGGATGGAAAATGGCTGTTTGGTTTGAATACCGTTTAGAGATTATATCAATATCTTTTCAGTGTAAGTCAATCTTACCTAACGTTTTATCGTATACATTTCTGGAAACTATGAAAAAGGTGTAGATATTTTGAACTTATATTGCTTGCTTCGATAGCATTTAGATCATGAAGCCTATATTTCCCGTTCAATCTCGAACAAAGCCATATTGTTCTTACCTTATTTAGAGTTTAATTCATCTACGGGATCTGTTCATTATATTTCTAATTAATTAGAGCTTTTCATTTACGGCGACTATTATCTTTAAATATATTTTTGCTAGTGTCTCTCTATTCATTTCTCATTTCTAGATTATTTGCTGGTTAAGTCCCTTTGTTAATTTATTTGTTATATTATTTTTGCACACACGTTTCATTTTCTCAAACTCTTTTGCGCAGGTTTCCTCAATTTTCAGGTTTCTTTCTTAACGCTGTTCATTACTTATCCTTATATCTCCATCATTTTCAATCCCTTCTCTCTTCGTCCTTCTAAAGCAGACTGTTTGTAACATTCCCGATTGTAACACATCGTTCTCCTTGTTTTATTGCTTCATCTGCCTTTATAAAATTGACTGTCTATTCTTAAAACTTTATTTTAGTTTTATTATTTTAGTCTCACTGTTCATGTTTTCACTCCCTCGAGTAAATAGAGAAATTGTTCTCATGATTTCTGGAAGAATTTTAACGCGAAAAGTCTTTATCATTTATGCCTCCTATGTGGATTCTTTATTAAATGATGCACACCAAGTGTTTACTTAATCATTGTTTGACTATCTATCTATCTATCTATCTATCTATCTATCTATCTATCTATCTATCTATCTATCTATCTATTAGTCTGCTCCTATCGATCTATCTATCTATATACCTATTAGTCTGCTCATATCTATCTATCTATCTATCTATCTATATACCTATTAGTCTGCTCCTATCTATCTATCTATCTATCTATATACCTATTAGTCTGCTCCTATCTATCTATCTATCTATCTATCTATCTGCTCATATCTATCTATCTATCTATCTATCTGTCTGCTCCTATCTATCTATCTATCTATCTATCTATCTATCAGTCTGCATCTTCATCTATCTATCTATCTATTAGTCTATTCATCTATCTATCTATCTATCTATCTATCTATCTATTAGTCTGCTCATATCTATCTATCTATATACCTATTAGTCTGCTCCTATCTATCTATCTATCTATCTATCTATCTATCTATCTATCTATCTATCTATCTATCTGTCAGTCTGCTCCTATCTATCTATCTATCTATCTATCTATCTATCTATCTATCTATCAGTCTGCTCCTATCTATCTATCAGTCTGCTCCTATCTATCTATCTATCTATCTATCTATCTATCTATCTATCTATCTATCTACACTAGTCTCTTGGTATCTATCGATCATAAATATTGCTCAATATCACTAAAACAAAAGAGACTCGCTGTAGCAACAACGTTTACGGATTACCTATAAGCAAATTTCCTTCGTTTTATTCTCATTCATTTTGCAACATGCACTTTGGCAAGCCTACGCGATCAAGCAATTCACTTGCAAAAGACAATGTCGATAATGTTCAACTAGAGCTTGTTGTTACTTCATTCTATTGAACCACTTATTCCCATTTCAGTTTTTTTTTTCTGTTTTTTTCTCTTTATTTGTCTTGCCATCTTTTTTTTTTTTTTTTTTTAACAAAAGATTTTCATCTTCCGACCGGTAAAATAGTTCGCCGATCGAACAGCGGGAAACAGTCCCGAAGCCTTAAAGAAAAAAACAAAACAAAACAAAACCAAAACAAAAAAAAAAAAAATAAGACAACCTTCGCATAGAACAGATTAGTAATTCTCATCAGATCCCGAAGGGGTCGAATTTTTCTGTTTCTTCTCTGGGGTTTACGTTCCGCTTGAACACAAAAAGAAAATGGTTACCAGAGCAGTGGGAAGTTTTTGTTGTGAGAATTACTTTGTTGGTACAGATGAAAAATATATATCCACAGGTATAATATATAAACACACAGACATTAACACAGAATCACGCATATATATATATATATATATATATATATATATATATATATATATATATATATGTGTGTATATATGTGTGTGTGTGTGTGTGTGTGTGTGCGTAAAAAGCAATTTAAATATAGCTATAAAATCATTAATCTATTGCCACATATGTCTAAAATGATACAACGATTCATTTTGTAGGGACATACGCATGTTATGAGTAACGCTTAAAAAAAAGAAATACCTTTTTTTACTCTTAGTCCACACAATCCAAGGCCCAAGGGCCACTAAATCTAGAGGGTTACTGGGTGAGATTGTTAGGGAGGGGGAATAAGAGAGAATTAGGAAGACGAGATAGATATCTGTTGGTACTGAACTTAAAAAAAAACAAAAAAAAAAAAAAAACAATCAAGATGCTAATTATCAGGGAAGCATTATCTCGGGAGATTGTTCCACAAGATAACAGTTCCGGAGAAGAATTCATCAGAGTGGAAGTTGCTTTTAATTAAAGGAACATGAAGGGAATGTGATGGTTTGCCACCGTGAACACAGCGTGGTTCTAATTGAGACGGTACGAACTAGTAGAAATAAGGGATGTAACGCGTCTAAATATCTGCCATAGTGATATACAATATAGTAGTGGAAGGTCGGGGATGTTTTGTCTGTTGGATAAGAGCTTCATGGAGGAGAATAATTATCCACCTACAAGGCGGCCTAAGCGCTATTGAACTCTATCAAAGTTGGACAGTGAAGTCTGCTGCATGGAGCAAATTTTCTGCTACTAAACACTATTTTGGTTATATCGTCACAACGAATAGCCTTTTAGCCAACAGGAGCGATCGTTCTTTTTTTCCAAGTTCTCTTACAACACTTAATGGTGACTGTCAGTTTCACGTCTCAGTGTGATATTTGAGGCAAGTGTTACCATTCCTTTATCGGGATGAACCTATACGCAACTGAGGTTTTAGGAGAATTTAGAGAAGACAGAAAACGCCCCTTTCCTGGTATTTTGCTTGGGCCTAATATTTTTTAGCAATTTATGGTCGTAACTTGTTGCCTCTCGAGAAGATTTTACAAGAATAAAATATGAAATTTGGTCCTTCAATCACACACACACACACACACACACACACACACACACACACACACACACATATATATATATATATATATATATATATATATATATATATATATTATGTTTCTGTGTGTCCCCATATGTGCCTGTATGTATACGAAATCTCTTTAAAAGTATTACATCATGTTCACACCAGCCAGTAAAGACTGATATTTAACGCACGGTAGAATGATTTTCTCTGACTATTTAGCGATAGCAACTAAAAGGCAATCTAGCAAAATAGTGTCTGACATGAAAGCTGTTACGAAGTAGCGGTGTGTCGTGAAATTCTCTTCATGTCTGTTTCATTTAGATGCAATCGTCATGCCTGAAAGTGTATGAAACAAACTGTCAAGCCTCTAACTGTTGACTTCTATGTTCAATTTTATATTTACTGCACAGTTCTATCTCTGATATTGAAGCAATTTATCCCAACTAAATATAGCTACCATATTAAGACTATATTTTTTCATGTATGTATATATATATATATATATATATATATATATATATATATATATATATATGTGTGTGTGTGTGTGTGTGTGTGTGTGCATCATCATGTGTATATAAATAAACATTGCAGGTTTTTTCGTTTTAGAAATTTCAAATGGTTTCTTTTGATTTTATTTAGTTTAGTCATCTAATTTCGATTTTCTGTACAACTTACTCGTTGCTCACATGTTATGTCCATGGTATTCTTAGGAGGATAGATATTATATAGCAGTTCAGCGCATTTTGTTCCCTTTGTTCTTTTGTGTATTAATTTTCCATTTTTTTCTTTCTTAATAGTTTGGTTTTTTTTGGTTTAGTCATCATTCATTGTAAAACTTCCATTGCTCACCCATGTCCATGGTATATCTGTATCAAATTTTTGTTCTTTATATATATATATATATATATATATATATATATATATATATATATATATATATATGTATGTGTGTGTGTGTGTGTGTGTGTGTGTGTGTGTGTGTGTGTGTGTGTGTGTGTGTGTGTGTGATCGATGGACCAAATTTCATATTTCAATTCTTGTAAAATCTTCTTGAACAGGGAAGAAGTCATGACCATAAATAACCCTTTAGGCCTAAGAAAAATTGTTGATTCTCATACTCACATTGTCTCTATCTATCTATCTATCTATCTATCTATCTTAAATGAATATTTATCCGCTGAACAAGATGTCGATAACCGAATCAAGGCTGCCCACACAGCATACAGGAAGCTATTCAAAAGATTCTTCAGGAATAATCCACAAAATAACGTAAAACCACTAAGCTTTACATGGTATATTCTTGGGAAGTTGTTGCAATCTCGACTCTCCTCTACGCCTGTGAGACCTCGGTACTCAACCTAAGAGAAATCCACAAATGTGAAAGATCTAATCAAATTAAACTTCGTAAAATCCTTCGGAACAAGTAGCAGGACCAGATCACGAACAAAGAAATTCTACACCGCGCAAAGATGGAGAGCCTAGATACGATCATGACTCGCCACCGACTGCGATGGGCCGGACTCCTTGCCCGAATGCCAGAGATCCAACTACCGAAACAAATTCTCTTCTCGGAGCTCACATCTGGAAAGAGACCACTTGGTGCCCCATGTCGTCGATTCAAGGATTAGCCCCCAAAACGGGGACAGAAATTGATTCAGTCAATTTGGAAATAGATGCTGCAGAAAGAACAATTGAAGAAGAGCAGTCCACGAAAAGACACCATCCTTCGAAAACACCAGAAAACAAATAGAAAAGACGAAAAATGCCCCTAAAAAACCCATATCTTTCCATCCTCTGAACCCTCCTACCCTACAATTCGGTGGCTCCGAACGTCTCTTCAGATCCCAAATTTCAAGTTCATCCCATGTTAATTCTGGAAGTAGCTTTATATATATATATATATATATAGTAAAAGAAGAAGAACAGTAAGATATGTAATCCGGTGTTCTTATTGATAACACAAAACAGTGATCAATGTAAATTTACAGAGAATTAATATTATAACTTAACTGATTTAAAAATATAGTTTCATCGCTACACAGGAATTACCATGTTTCAAAAATAGAAACCAAAAACTTCAAATTCAATTATATTTAATTAAAAGCATTAGTTCTGTTTCTTCTTCAAGAGAATTTTGGAACCAAAAGTCGATTCCAGTGTTCATACATTGTGATGGAGTCCAATGAATTGTTCATCCTGCTTGCCTGAGGAGACCTTACGTTTGCAACCCGGGTAGTAAAGTAGATATATTAGAGTTAAGATGTGCTGCTTAATGAGAGATCCGTGGTTTTATCTAAATGCAGGCATTTGATCAAGTATATTTTGGGTATGTATGAACACGGATGAATGTAATGGGTAATTTCCCACCCACTACACGTTTTCCCTTCCACTTCTCCTCTTTCTTTCTATAATGCAAAGCTCTTCAGTAAAATGAATTAGAGCGTTATGACTGATTGGAGTTTGTTTACATTTGTAAAAAAAAAATACACTAGAATTATCAGTTTCTCACTGCCGAGTGATGATAGCTTAGAAGAAGAAAATTTGGCTGACACCAAATCGGTCGGGTTTCGGTTCTGGCTTGAGGAATTCAGATGTCTAGTTGCACAGAGGAGCTGTAATACAGCGAAACAGCACTGACTGCAAATTACACACACACACACATATATATATATAAGTTTGCATTTATATATATGGGGTGATTTGCACGGAGTTTTCTGGATTTATAAGCACAGTAAATAATACACAATAATTGATTCTTAATATAACAGGCCATTAATTCAAACTTAAAGAATAAATAATTACACTTCCATCATTTAAATACGTAAAATAATTTTTGTATTTCGTCAAAGCTCATGCGAGGAGATTATACGGAATTTGCGATAATCTCTGAAAAGACATGAAATTATATTTTCTTCATTTCTAGTTTCTTTTAAAACCACTGTGTGAAAAATGCAATTTTGCAGAACGGATCAATTTTTTTAAAACTCAGCTTGCCGGCAGCAATAGTCTGAATATAATACACCATCGAAAATGGAGGAAAAATGATAATCGTAATAATCAGTTTATTTTTATTTAAGATTTCTTAATTTTGAATATTTGGAAAAGCAAATGATGCTGATGCTCAACTTGGGCCAATATGTTGACCAAATCTACAACATCCTACGAAATATTGTGAATTCAAGTGTAATTATTTCATGTCAGGTTTTGTAAGCAAATTGATTAAAATTATAACGTTATTATTTGTTGTTAAGGTTAACGTTTCTGATTGTATTCATTATAATTCCTTCATTTACCCATCTCGCTATTTCTCTCTCTCTCTCTCTCTCTCTCTCTATCTATCTATTTTTTGACGATGCCATTATTAAGTAAGTAGATCACGTGATCGTAAAGGAAACGTATAAATGGAAAATAGTTCTTTGATATCAGTTGAACCGTCGAAGGCAGAGCAAACGGCCTTACAGGTGCTGTTGCTAAGTTTTCCGAAGCAAATTTCCCAGGGTGCACTTTTCAGGTTAATGACCTACCGTTTTTTCAATTCCGAGGTGTTCTTCCTTCAAAGTGATTTCCAGATAGATAGATAGATAGATAGATAATTAGATCATGAGACAGGTTCAGTTATTTAGTTAGACAGATATATTGACCAGATATTTGTGCAGAATCAGCCACACTTTTTGAAGGGCCGAATACAAAAACCTGGTATATATATATATATATATATATATATATATATATGTGTATCAATGAAACTAATAGTAGGCGATTCAAAAGATTGAAACAAAATCTTGTCAGTGACGCTTTTTGCATTTTCTTCTTAAGATGGAATTCTTTAGTCTAATAAATGTTTTCATTGATGGAAAATATTCGTGCATCAACAGGGAGAGAAAAAATGAAGGAATGTCGGTTGCTGCTTACATCAACACATTAAATTTACTGAGGCGGTCATCTTTGAATATAAATGTGGATGTTGGGAAATATTGAATTTACTTTCATTCAGTTTGTTAACGCTTTTTGTTTGTTTTTTATTTCCATTTTATCATAATTCTTGATATTATAGAGTCCATTTTTGCTTGATATCATTCAGTCCTGACGTCTTATGCAATATCAATATATAGCTGTGAATGCTAAACAATTTCTTCATAGATGAAGAAGAATTTTGAGCTCAAAAGATGTAGTTATACTAAAGAATACTAAAAATACCATGGTATGGATCGAGGAAAGATTTAAGGAAAAAGTAAAAAGAAAAAGTCATTCATAATTAGTATTAGAAAGAGTTAGTTAAAAATTTCTAGGACACCTAGTGAGGAAAAAGTCATGGAGTATTGATACCCACGGGGCATATTGAATGCAAGACGAACAGAAGACGAAAGTGAGTAACCTTGATAAATGAATGGTAATATTGTGCTTCAGAGGGAGAGTAAGGAGAAACACATTGCTTCAATCTACAACAGACAAGAAGTTATGTCCTGAAGAGACACAGCACATAATGGTAGAATGAGTTGACCAGGAGTATTTTGTGCATCGTTTTATAATTTTGGTGTTATTTTCTTTATACATTTTGTGGATTTTGTAGACATTCCTCTTTACATTATACGAAGGTCGGCTTCATAGGCTGATCAAGATGTAAATCTAAGTAGACAAACCAGTTGGTAAAACATCTCGGAATTCTTGACAGAATCCAAGGAAGGTTCTGTAATGAAATCGACCGTTATCAGGCATCTCGACTTCAGTAAATTTCTCACCGACGTGACGTGGCTTCTCTGTCTTTTCTACAAATATTTGATGAGCCTTTTCCCTTGGCGTCCCGACTACATGAATTTAACCGTGGTACTTGATTGACAACGGATTTCACCGTTTTACTCTTTAATTAACTAGATGCAACCACCATTAATAGTTTTTTCCCGCAGTTCTCACCTGTGGAAATTGTTCCGTTATCGTGCTTCCCTGATAAATATAATCTTCAAAAATTTAAGTGCGACGTTATACGCCATCTTCCGTTTTCTTCAATCCTGTTTTTTTTTTTGTTCTTTCCCCAATCCTGCCCATTCTCAGTTTTTTTTTAATTCACTTTAAATCTCACTTTCTGTAACTCCTTGCGTCCTAGTGGATATATCGCCTTCCTTTCAGGTTTTTTTTAGTCTACCTTATATTTAGGTCAGTCTATGAACTTTACAGCCAACCTTTGCAAATAAAACAATTAGGAGGTTGGTGGAGTTCAAACGTATTTATATTTTGTATTTTTTCTACACAAATTCTGAATGCTTAAGTTTATTTAAGCTATCAGCATTTCAGATTTAATTTTGTTGTGATGTGAGTAGATTATGGGATTATTTTTGTTCGCGGACTTTTGTTAGAAGTTTAATTTGAGATCTTTATCCATGCTGATTCACATGATATCAAGAAACAGCGATGAATGTCAAGTAATACTGTTTTTGTTTTTAAAATCATTTCAGCAGGAACAAGGCGATAAAGCGACTAAGGCACAAGGGGTTACAAAGAATGAAAAACAATAAAGTGAAGGATACTGAGAAAATTTTACTTAGGAGAAAGGTAATATATCTTTGTATTTCTAGGATGAGGCGTTATCAACACTTATTCTCTGCTCTTTGGGCTGTCAGAGGTTATTTATCTAAATTATTTATACTTATAATTAATATGATTATTTATTCATACTATTAGATACGTAACAAGGACGAGCAGTAACTAAACAGTACTAAAACAAGCAGTACACTATATATACCTTGACATGGACAGTGAAACGAGAACATGATTTGAGGTGGAACAACTATATTGAATCAATAGCTGCATCTATTGTAAGTAATGTCAGTTCACTTTGTCGTACCAGAAGGTTTTTCCCGCCAGAGTTCATCTTACAAATCTGCAAACGTACCATTTGTATATGCATTGAACATTGTTGCCATATCTGGTCTTGTTCCCCTGCTGTTCATCTAGAGGTTCTCGACAAAATCCAAAGAAGGATCTGCAATGTAATCGATCTTGACTTGTCATCACGACTTCAGACACTTTCTCATAGACGTGATGCGGCTTCCCTCTGTCTTTTCTACAAATATTTCCATGGTATCTGTTCTGACGTTCTGTCTTCCCTGATGCCCCGACAAGATAAATTTAAGCGTGTTACTCCATTGGCATTTTACTGTTGAAATAATTAAATATAACCGCCATTTCTAATCCGGCATTTTTTTTTCTCGAACCTCCCTTGAGTGGAAATCCATTCCTCTCATTTGCTTCCCTGATAACTACAATCCTCAAAAATTTAAATGCAACGTCAATTGCCATCTTCTGTTGCCTTGTCTTTTTATCCTCTCCTCAATCCCCTCTATACACAGTCTTTTCCCTCACTTTCACTCTCTGGAACCCCCTGCGTGCTAGTGGCACTCTCGCCTTGCTTAGGGTAAAATGCTTAAAAAGAAATCTACTTAGTAGATTAAATAAAGTATTGAGTTAAAAAAAATTCCATGTAGCTTGCCCTTACCGAGATACATCGGATGACGACCGGAGGGCACCGTGTCCGAAACTCTGTGATAATATCGAAGATACGAACAATAGTCTGGGTGCAAATAGTGTAAATGATGAGGAGAAAAGAGAATAAAAAGTACAGGAATCAAGGACATAGAAAACAACGAGTGACGTTGTATATAAACTTTCTGTTGAAACTTGAATAAAGCATGGAATAATAATAATACAACACAAAATGTACTTAAACAAAATGTATTGACACAAGAACGTGTACACAATATTTACAGATAGTTTGGTATATTCTTGGGAAGACCGTTCCTGTAGAATGGGTTGACTTAGTCGCAGTCGGGCAGAGTCTCTGGATTGGATCTCTTCTTCCTCCCCCGTCTTCCCGGTACCAACCATATTTATATGGTCGGCACTCCACTATGTAAATTAGGTGGATCGTACCACAAACTTTCGTAGATTTTAGTTTATCGGAGAGAAAGAAGCCGGAGATTTCCACAGACAAGAAGTGTGATAGAGGAGAAAGTATTAGTGTAGAACTTATGCTTATATTTAGCAAATTTCAACTGTAAAATGATATGAAGTCAACAAAATTCATGGATTCGAGGTACCAAAGAAGAACCAAAAATATTTGTCGAGAAAACACAGGGAATCTACTTTACGGCGATGGGAAAGAGACTGAAGTCGAGATTCCAAATTGGAATCGATAAAACTCCATATTCTTTTTGTATTTTGTCCAGAATCTCAGGACGCATAACAGAAACACCGAATTAGATAAACCTACAATGTTCTATGCACGGACGATTGGTAGACTTATAAAAGGGCCAAACTGATTTTGGGTGAAAACAATTCCCTTGAATTAACTTTCTTAGCAGTAGACTTAGCAATTAACTCTAGACAATCATTTCGATTCATGTCAATGAAAAACGTTAACCTCAGACTTTTTGCCCCACTTAACAACAAACTGAAGGTCATTTTCAAGATCAGCTGTCAATTTGACTTTATCGAACTCAAAAGACTTACCATAAAGATGAGATTTAATAGCTTTGAGATATAAAGCACGATAGAAATACATCGCCAGTTTAGATAAAATATTTTGGAAAGGACCACTTTTGTAAATTTTAAGGAGAGACATCATTAAGAGGCTATTCCCTATGTAAACGAAATTTCTGTCAATGATAATTATTCTTGATAGTAGAAAAACTATTGATTGTGGTAAGTCGGCAAACCCTTATAATAGTGACTATCGTTAGGGAGAGTTTAATTTTTGATTTTAAAATCTATCTATACGACGAAAATATAAAAGTCTACTATAAATACTTAATTTTAATATGTATCGATATGTTTTTTCTTTGTTTTTTTTTTATCCCGTGACCCCTAGAGTTGTAGGGGCAACATGTGTACTTCAGTCACAGTAGAAGTGGTGTTTTTTGGGGCAAGAGAGGCTGACGAGTCTAACCCTCTCCAGAACGGTTTTGAATTCAGAGTTTTCCTTCTCGTAGACCGGTTGCCATCCAAAGTTATAGAACCCAGTCTGTTCTGCTATTTACTCATTTACAACTGGGGGAGGTTAAGAGGATTGACAACATCTTCAATCCGAGTCGCTATCTATTACTACACCGTGCCTCCTATATCAATATGTACATATCTCTGAACCTGTTGGTGGGATAGTTACTGTTCAATCCAATAAAAAGATTAGATTTAGAACAGGCATTTTTTTTAGAAAAGGGAGAAAGGCATTCATATAGCTTACATAATATCAGTGTACACATAAGATATAAAATATGTGATACTCACGTGGTTTAAATAAGCATGTTAAAGCGTATATCGATTTATACAAGATGTGTATATGCTTGATGCAAAACACAGGTTGGATGAATATTTTTGTAGACTATAGCAATTGAAGTCGAAATTAACGATGGCCTTCTGCCATAATAAATTGAACTTAGTATTCTTTTTTCTTTTTATTAATAATTGAATTATACAGTGAATAGTTAGAAAAATAATATTAGTTCTAAAGTATCACTTCCGTTGAGAAATCAATATATCGGCTCTGTTATCATAAAGTATTACACAAATGTTTATTTTTGGTTTTCAAGTTTGGTTTCAAGCCAAGCATCTATTATCTGAACAAACCCATAGAGACGAAAACCCAAATCAGTACTACTCATAAACTGTGGTTTATGATTATGTAAAGAAAAACCAAACTTTGTGGCTTTATTTAAGTGAATTTTAAAGACACTTTTTAGATCTTTGTACAGAGATGTATTCAAGAACTAACAACAGCACAACTAACATGGATACCGCATGTAACTTGAAGAGAAAATAATGACATCATCAAGAAGTTGTTTAATCTTCAACTATGCTGAGCGAACCTTAGTTACAGTTTCTGAGAGAGAGCGTGTTATTTGGCGTGATCAACAGCACAGTCAAACCCTCGGTCACGATGACTTCTGAGTTTGTGCCAGTACAACCAACGACGCCTCCTAAAGGTTCTGTCTACCCAATTTCACTCACGCTTGCGAAAATCTGTGGTATGGTTTTCGGATATTTTCCAAAGTGCCGCATGTAGGGACCGCCTCCTCTAGACCGATAACATGAAGAAGTCACCTTCCTGACAAATCGACCATGGTGAGATCCGAACCCCGTCTCAGAAAGCGAACATTCTAACTACTCGGCCCATAACATTTTAATTAATAATAAATCCAGTCCCAATCGACTACTCATAATTCTTCTAAACTTGTTTGCATATCATTATCAAAGCGGGGGGGGGTAATGTAGTAATGTAAAGTCATACAATGTCTAAAGCGTGTTTGCATCAATCTCATTATTCCCTTCGACCTTACTACAGTGATTCAAGAGTTAACTCAATTCTGTCGTAATAATGCGATACACACAACAAATATCCGTTATTTAAAAGAAAATAGCAGCATTGTGGGCATGAGACCCGAGTCAAATGCAATCTCCGAAACCTTATAGTTGTCCTAGGTCGGTGCCAACCAGTCTTATAATTAATTAATCAACACATAGAGTCTTATCATAATAAATTTGATTAAAGGCATGTATGATTACGAATTCCTCACTCTCTCTTGCTAGCTACACATCTTCTTCCAATTCTATGTGTAGTGTCTCGTCAGTTCGTTAGCGATGATGGCTCTTCACAATTTCCTGTCCTTTGTAGATTTTTAATAATGTTTCGTTCTGTTATCTCTCTTAAATCACGTTCCGTCATCCATGTTCCGTCAGCTAGCGACCGTGTAGCGATAGGTTTGAAACGTAAACCATATAAATATTATCAATCAAACGATATAATAATTATCAATGTGTAATTATTGATATATTTTCTGTCCCGTCTGTAGTGGCAAATCAATTTAAGTTAGTAAATTTATGAGTGACTCCTTTCCTTGGTCGTTTTAATTACCAATACAAATAAAATATTTCGCTAGGTAAGTATTGCGTGGGTTTCCTCTGTCCCTCTTGCATTCAACCTGCCCTGCCAAATTTTCCAATTCCTATTTCCTCATGAGGTACCCCAGAAATTTCAACTGTCTCTTGCTGATGTTAACTATAAATCTCCTTTTTGTTTTCATTGTCTCTAAAACTTCGTCGTTGCTAACATTTTCTGTGCATAGTATTCTTAGTACTCTTCTGTATAGTGACATTTCTGTGAGGACATTGTCCAGCATTCACTGACAGGCTGATAATACGTAACACTTCAATAATCTTTTCTTTGTGTCTAACTGTTATATTACGTTCTAATAGGAATATATACTTGAAAAACAAGGTGGATAAGTAAGTAAAGGTTTATTGTAAAAACCAGTACAATAAGAATAAAGGTAACAATTATGCACAAGGTCGTCGCAAGTCAATTCAGTAGTGAGTGCTACGGTAGTTCTCGAGTAATTCTGAGTCGTACTCAACAGATCCCAGCTAATCGATATTTACAAGCCTTCCCACGGGGTAGGATGTGGCACAAGGCCGAATTTAATCTGGTGCAATCCGGCTTCTACCTCCCGGACGAGACTCTGCCCTTCGGCATAGCTTCGTCCATGTTCCTCTCTGCCCGAACGCAGAGAGTTCGACAACAGCTAAGAGCTGAGTAACAGATCCCAGCTAGGCAATATTTATTAGCTCCCCCTCCCGAGGGTAGATGTGGCACAAGTTAGTAAATTTATGAGTGATCACTTCCCTTGGTCGTTTTAATTATCTATACAAATAAAATATTTATATCGGCATTTAGACAAAATTAATTCCCGAGCAAAATGAACCGTTTAATTAATCATTTTTTTTTACTATCTTTCTTAGATTGCAGTCTTATTTGTTCAAGCCTTTCACGTGAGGCACTCAAATACCTTTGTCTATTAAATGATCGTTTTGCCTCAACTTGGTCTTGAAATAGGCTTTGTTTACACTGTCTTTATCGTTCTTTTACTAATCTTTTTCTTCCGAGAGATATTTCCATTTTACTGTTATATTAAAGACATAAAATCTTTAACAAAGAAATATAGTGAGGAAAATCGATTGCTATAATCACAGAAGTAATCAATGAATCATAGATACCATTGAAGTTGTAAACAAATATAAAGGAAATCGATTAATAAAACGGTTCATTGGCCTCTTTTTTTAGTTGTAAATTCTTTATCTCCGCTTTGTTGCATCTCAATAGAATTGGTTGAGGACTTTTGCTTCATTGCATCTCATTTTTAAACTTTCTCACAATTACCGTCTTTTTTTTACGGTACGCGTATGCGTCATCTTCTTCTAGTTATCATGCCCGTTCGGGACGTTGGCGATTATAGCAATCCATAATTTCATGTCCTTTATCGCTCTTATATACTTGTCTTTTTGCCATATCTCCCAAACCAGGTCAGCTTCAATGACCCTCTTACCTTTAATCTGTCCTGTGAGTCTCAAAATTTCCAAGCCCTCCGTCCTCGTTATGTGCCCCAGAAATTTCAACTGAAATTTCAACTCTATCTGAAGTTAAGCATAAGTGTCCTTTTTGCTATTGTCTTTAGAACTTCGTCGTTGCGCACCTGTCTGGTCCATGAAATTCTCATCATCTTTCTGTAGAACCACATATCTGTTACTTCAAGTTTCTTCACTTCATCTGTGAGGAGACTGTCCAACATTCATTGACATAAAGGAGGACTGATACGACATAAAAGTTCAGTATTCTTTTCTTTGTTTCTCATGATAGTTTTCTGTTTCTTAATGCTTTGCTCAGCTTTTGGAAGGCATCTTTCGCTATCCCAATGCACCTCCGGATTTCCACGTCGCGATTTCCATCCTCCATTAATAAACTTCTCGCTTTCCTTCACTACATTCTGTAGGAGTTCTTGTAGTTTTTTTTCCCTCCAGAAATTTACTACGAAATAATAGCCTAGTGGATAAGAGCCGGTTCATTAACTGGCTTCATAATCATCATGAGTCCAGTGACTGGGTCGCGGGGTACACTCAGTGAAAATAGGCTAAGCAATGACTGGGCAAAACGTGATACCCCTAGACACGGACGGCGGTACGTTAACGGTCTATCCTCGTCGATTATATAAAGCGTTCTGTTCAAAAATCGCTTAAGGTTATCCGGATTGACAGACAACTGAAGGAAGCCAGAAGACATAGCGGCCGAAACAACAAAGACTAGTCCGACTGTAAATAATAATAATATTATAATAATCGAACTTGTTCCTCCCTTCGTTAGTTCGCCCGACCGTTACACCCTGCCAATATCTCATAACTAATGGGCTATTCTGTTTTGATCGTGTGAAAGGACAAAACAGATATCAGAGACGCTACCTGGTTTCAATGAAAAAATAGAAAGAAAGAAAAAAAGAGAGAAGTGTTTAACGTCCCTTGCTAACACCTTACAGATAATGGACTATTCTGTTTTTAACGTGTGCAAAGACAAAATACATATCAGAAACGTTACTTGGTTTCAGTGAAAAAATAGAAAGAAAGGAAGAGAGAAGTGTTTAACGTTCTCCTGCTAACACTTCACATATAATGAACTGTTCTGTTTTGATCGCGTGCAAAGACAAAATAGATATGAAAGATTTGGTTTCAGTGAGAAAATAAATGAAAGAAGGGGAGATAAAAGTGTTTAACGTCTGTTTCAGTGTAATGGAAAAAATGTCAAAATCAAATCTCATTTGTTCTTTCTTCTTAAAATAACGACATTCGTTAATATTTATGTTTGTTATTGCAATGTTTTGTTAAAGTTGTTAAGCTCAAATCTTTGCCGTTGCGATAGGGGAATTTATACAGATATTTTATTGTAGTAGAACTCGACATAGACTTATTTAATCATTAACTAAAGAATTAAGATTCATCAGAAATTTTAAACAGGGAAACCGTGAAATCTTAACGGGTTAAAACTAGAGATAAAAACGTGTTAGTTTGTCTGCTGCTTTGTTCATTTTCCTTTTGATTAAGGTCCACCTAATATATTTTAATATGACGGGTTCTTCCATGATTTTATGCATTATAAGTTCCTTCGCTACTTGTTTTTCGTTTTAGTGATTTTCTTGCGAAATACGAAAGTGTGGCCAAATGGAAATTAGTGCATACTAAGCTTTGGGGCAAGTGCAGTGTTGAAAAGGTGGCTAAGCGCATGTTGTAGAGCGGATTGCTTGAAACGCTTCAGTGTAGTTTAATACAATTATTCAATGCAATCAAATCAGCTTCATTAATTGCTAATGTGCTGTGTTCATGCCAGCATTTGCTTCGGGACACTTTAGTTGTTGTTTTGTTTTTTTAATTTGCGAAAAAAAAAGGGGGGCGATTCTCATATTTTGGTTGATAATCATGTTTTAATATTATCGATTTAAGATAAAAAAAAATGACATTTATTCAAAATCGATTTGATATTTTTTCGTGTTAAAAATACGACGATTGGCTCGCTTATACTTGAACTCGGATCTATGGTCGTGGAAGAGCTCTGCTGGGCGTTCATTCCACCATCGCAATACCTTTACACTGGGGAATACGTATTTTATTGAATGGTATCTGATGCTTGATTCTGGGTAATTTGGAGGCACTGAATATGAATTTTAACTCGGTTTGGCTCTATCAGGTCCTCATTCTTTGCAACAGCTGATGTGTCATTTTCCAAATCTTTCAAATAAGTACAAAAAAATTGTAAAAATTTTTCTACAAGTTTAATACAAGCAGTTCAAAGTAGAAGAATATGACATTATAAGCAATCATGAGGGAATCCCAACGGCCTTGTTACTTAATAATTTTGATATTTTGGTGGAATCTCTCCCCTTCTTTGTCATTTCAGTTATTTGACATGCGGGATACACGCTTAGGCGATCATGTATCTTTCGATATATGACTGACGAGACGAATTTTTTTCCCGCAGTAGGTTGCTATTTCTTTCTGTAGTAGACCAATTGCCATCCAAGGCTATAGAACCTGGTCTATCCTGCTATTTACCCATAGCTGTGGGGAGAAGAGGATTAATAAGTTTCCCAAGTGAATGTAATGGATTTGACTGGAATTCGAACTTGGCTCTCCCATTCCTCAATCCGAACCGCTATCCATTAATCAACCGTGACCTCCCTTCATCAGCTAAATTAATTGGTAAAGATGGCAGTTCAAAAATGAATACTTACGCTCATATTGCAACCTAACACTTTGTAGTCCTTTACAATATTTTTTTGACGATTTCTTAGTTATCCTATCTATTGTTGCCTAAAAAGTTTCTATCAAGTTCACGAATGAGAACCAGGAATGTTTTCGCTTTCATTTATGACATGATTGTCTTTAATTAAAGTTCTTACTTGTGGACCGACGAAAATTCCCGCCTTGGTTTAAATAAGAACTTATTTTGAAAGAGGTATGAAATTAATGAATTATTATATCTGAATTTTAACTAGAAACACTAATGAGTAGGTACAATATACATTACGTCTAATTAAATCAACTATTGCATCACGATGACAAAATTACTCACTAAATCATATACCAATTCAAAATTATGTTAATGCCCAAATTTAATTAGCTGACTGATAGAATTGGCTGATTAACCCCGGAAACGAATCACTTTTATATATTTAATTGTCCTTCTAGAGTATTCGAAGAGAGGAACACTCTAGAGAATTCTAGAATTCTATATTTCTAGCTTATTAATATTAAAATGGCTTAAAAATGGAAAAATATTTTAAGGTGTTACGTATAAAAGTATGTATAATGCTACAATAACACAACAATAGGTACAAATGCCTGAATAAAAACTTATTTGCTAATGTGTAAATGCAAAAAGTCTTAGCGAATACTGTGAAAAATACTTATAAATAGGACGAAAGAGGATCAGCGCTGAACAAAATCAGGACCTGATAGTGCAAAATCGAGTAAAAAGTTGTACCCAACGCACCCAAGTTACATGGAACTGTCACGTCTAATTCAAATAGACATAAAAAAAATTGAGATTTGTTCCCCAGTGTTATCCTCCTGCATTTATGCATCCAACTGAAAAGAATATTTGCTTGCCTAGATTTTTTGTTATCTATTTTTTTATGTTACAATTTCGAATGACGTCAGGGTCATCAGTGAAGTGGAAACAACATTAACCCTGTCATCTATACCATCTATGTTGTCAACAAAACGACCTACAACGAAAGCAAATGCACGACTACTTGAATTTTTAGGAAATATGTATTCTATAAAATAAGATAAAAAAAGCAAGTCTAGTTGTCAAAAGCCCCCAAAAAACAAAAAAAAAAAAAAAAAAAAAAACCGTTGCTTTTTTAGAAAAATATGACCTTGTTCAAATGTCTATATTTCTAAAAAAAAAAAGGGAAAATACTAATTGTTTATCGTTTGGATAGGGAAAAAATTTCCGTTTTGGTCAGTGACCTTACGCAAAGTTTAGAAAAAAGAATATATTTCCTTTTCGAAAACATTCGATCAGCTGCCTCTGGTACTATGTATATCTTCTACCGCCAATCATCTGTTCCTGATGCTGCGTTTGTAGCATAAACCTACTAGGTTACATCTGTATTTCCAAATTTTTAAAAATCTCTCACATTTCTATTCAAGTTATTTCTCATTTATTTGTCCTTTCTTATAACGTATATTTTAACCCCATATACTATGTCTACTATCTTGCTTTCATTCGGTCGATTATTTAATTTTTTAGCCTTTGTTTTTCTTTTCTCCGACGAGAGATTATTAAAAGGTATTGAAACACCATTCTTTAACAGCAAGAAAAAATTTAACACGTCAGATTGGGTTACGTTTTCTTAAAACCTCAAGTGAAAAGAAACAGGGAAGAAAAAAAAAAAAAAAAAAAAATGGAAGATTTAACGAGTAGAAATTCCACAGAGAAAGTTTAGTTCCAAAAGTTTTGGATTGTCATCATGTTTTTCCTTGCGAATTTTCTTTGGAAATATTCATCCTAGTTTTTATTTTTAACGGGGATGATTATTTTTTTTAAGTTCAGTTTTTCGTTCATTTTTTAAATATTTTTTTTTATTAAAGTGTCAAAATCATTTTTTTTTTAAATTTATTTTTTGTAATTGCAATACGGCACCTCCAATTTAAATTGAAGATAATTTAATTCCTCCCACATCGTCCAATTTTTAAATTTCAGATTTTTCTTCCCATTTTAAAAAAAATGGCGTAAAATTTGCAAATATGTTGTTTCAACCAGAAATTATTTTGGTATTGTTGTTCTGTTATTGGTTTAGATTTCCTTTTCCTGTTCTGCCGGTAACTTTCAGAGTTTCGTAGTCAAATTCAATTGCAGGGCCGGTGATAATCATTACTAAGGTAATTAACGCACACTGGTAATCATCTAAAACTTACTTAAAAAGAGTACATTTGAACATTCAAAGCCTCAATCTCAGAAATAGCAGCTCAATAAATATAAAAGCATATATACAGAAAGGCATTGGATATTGATATTGGTCAGTCGACGGATTTTTCGATAAAGAAAGACGCGTGTTCGAACCGTAAGGCACGTTCGCTTTATTAATATTCTCGGATGCACAGGATGTAATTCATATTGTTTGGTAAACATGACATCTGCTCAAGCACATGTATCCATTAAAACATAAAGTCATATATCTATATATATATAAAGTCGTAGCCTCTGTCTGTCTGTTTGTTAAAGAACTCCTTGAGTTTTGGAGATTACCGCCACAATATATATATTCTGAAACTAAATTACCTAGCGTACTTGCATAAATATATTTCATTTTGATCAAAGGGGGTCCCTGGGGAACACCCCCACCGAAGTTTTTGCCTCTTTGATATATATATATATATATATATATATATATATATATATATATATATATATATATATATTGCATGAATCATTCATACAAAAAAGACTAGTTGAGTTAATGATATAAATAGCGAGAATACATCTTCGCAAACAAATTTATTAAAATTACATTAACCCACGAACCTCTAGATGAATGTTGGGATCCCTGTTTTTAATAAATTCAACTAGTATAAAGTCTTTTTTTTTCCAACTAATTTCATCTGTTCATACAGACATCATCAGGCATGAAAACTGATTTTGTTTTTTTTTTAAATACATCCAGGTATTAACGGGACACGAAAGATTAAATGTGAATCGAAATATGTTTTTTAGAAATGTGTTATTGTTAACTGTAAGCGATTTTGGAGCGTTCGGTCGCAACGCTAAAGTTGAATTTTTTGAAATGGATGGGGGATGTATACTCACTGGCCCTATCTATTTTTACCACAACTTTCTTTAGTTTAATTCCTCATCCTCTTCCTCGTTAGGTGGTCAGTGATGTGAGTTCTCTGGTGGATGCAGGACGCCTTTCGTTTTGGTTGTGTTTTTTGTGTTTGGATGAGTGTGTGTTTGAGTGCGTGCATGGGATGAATGAATGTTTTATATTATTGATGTCCCGCATTGATTTCGCCCAGATGACTGATGTTTATGCCAAATTTAAGGATTGTGGTTTTTTTTTTTATTACTAACATTATTTTATTTGTAAATAGTTTTGTTTTCATATTGTAAATACTCATTGGGGCTAGTTTTTAAATTGTTGTTTTATTCCACTCCCCGACAGACAATGAATTGTACATATGGGGACTAGTTAGGATTTAGAGACCGTGAGGTATTATGGTGAATGTAATAGGAAAAGTTAAGTAAGAATGTGTTGTTTTGGTGTTAGGAATATTGTGGTATGTTTGGGTGAGTGTTTGTGGCTACCTAAGTTTAAAGTTAATCCAGATGAAGACCGTTCTTTTCCCCATTTCCTATTTTGGCCTTGTGCCACATTTTGTAAATATTTACAAATAAATAAAGCTCTTCGGTATGGTACCTAGACTTTTTGAATTTAAGCGAAATACTAGACTGGCATCGAGATCTCATCAATTTACATTTGAGCTGGCAAGATGTAGCCTTGAATTCTACAGTAATAGTTTCCTTTCCCACATTTCTAGTTTGTGGTACTCTCTCTTCTGGCTCCATGCTTTCCAACAAATTTAATTTAAATGCAATGTCAATCACTATCTACTGTCCTCCTGATCACTCTTTTGTCTTCCCGCTCGTTATTAATGTTCCTAATTCTTTCACAACCTGCAACCCCTTATATCTTAGTGGCTTTAATGCCTTGCATGGAATAATACCGATTTAAAAAAAAAAAAGAAGTTAAATAGCCCAGTATAATCCCTATCTAGATAGATCCGTTAAACCCCTTTTTCCTACTCGTATCAACATATATCGAATATTGTGTGATAGCAGCGGTCTACAAATTGGTATTAATCAAATGTTGACTGACCGAAATCAATAGTCAACCAGAAGTTAGGCCAACTAACATGCAAGCCAAGGAATCCAAATCAAATTTCACGTCCGGCTGCAAGCCTTCTGATCGGGAAATTGGAGCTTTTCATGAGAATGGAGCTACATCTTAATTGCTATTGTTTCCAGGTACACCCTAACACGGAGTTGTAGCAACTGTTAGAATCCCAGCTAAACGTGAGCTCCCACCAGGCACAAACAGAAATCAACAGTACCTTTTTTTTACAATAAAATGAGCAACAATATAGATTTATAGCAAAATGACAATCAATGCAACACTAAAATATCTATAAAAATACCTTTTATAGTAAAATCTTACTTATTATAAAACGCAGATTGTGTGTGTGTGTGTCTGTATGTTTATATATTGGATCGGATTTCCTACATTTTTCAACCGATTTCAACAAAAATTCACAGGACTACGCAAAATTACCTTGCGGTGGTTCTAACAGCGCCAAAAATTGTAAAAACACAATTGTTTTTTGCAAAATAAATTTGAAAAAAAACGATTAATCGCGAGAATGAAAGGGGACAACTCATATGGATTTATACTTATAAAAGCCAGGTTGTTTTTTGTGTCTGTGTGTTCATGTATATATGGGATTAGATTTCCTATATTTTTCAACCAATTTCAACAAAACTTCACTTTTTTTTTTTTTAGCAGGTAGTGTTTCTTATTGTCTTGCACACTTTTTTTAGCTTTTTTTTTACATTCAGAATGTTTTAAATATTCCATTTACAAGACAATTGTTTAAAAAAATCTATTCAATCGGTAGACTCATAATGATTGAAAAAATAATGTTTTTGTTTGAGTTTGGGTTTGACCAATTCGTAAAAAAAACAAAAAATAATTAAGAAATGCGTGTCCGTCAACCTTAAATTGACCTTTGTCAATTTTATTTTTCAATCTTTATGATGGTCGATACTTGATCTATCTCTTACTGTTACATCCCCGGGCAACGCCGGGCTCTACTGCTAGTTACTAATAATATATTTTAGGATCTACAAACTATATAAAAAAAACTAACTTTACCCTGCAAGCCTAAAATAACGTAAAAAATATGTACATTTCGGCATTAAATAACCCATAGTGGATGATATGCACACTATTTACATTATTCGGACTATTGTCTTCATCTTTGTTGCCATATTATCACAACGTTTCGGCCGTTGTATGATCCGGCCTTCTTCAGGTGGTTGGAATGTCGAACTGAACTCTTTATTTCTCTCTGGGCTAGACTGTTCTAGTTCCACGTGCCATGTCTAATGGATGTCAGTTATCAGTTATCTCCTGATTAATTCCCCTCTCCAAGTTCTCTGCTGCCTTAACCAGGTATTGAACTCACACGCTTTTGGGTCCTTTCACTGGATCTAACTGACGCCTTTATCCACTGTGCCATGTTACACTATATATTCAGCATTATCCCCTGACTACCATCTGTGAATTCATTATAACCGAAGAAAGAGGATATATATATATATATATATATATATATATATATATATATATATATATATATATATATATATATGATACATTATCATGGGGAAAGTAGGGGGTATATTTTAGTTCATGTTGGGTATGATCTAGCCTACCCATCTAATAAACTGGCCTAGCTTAGACTACGGTTGTAAAACAGCCCAGTCTAAAACATGACATTCTCTAGGTCGAAGGTATACTGGGGTATATCATGGCCTCTTACGCCAACAGAAAACTAAGATGCACATCTGGTAAAATATTTTGCCAAATCACGCTCGACAGTAGGTGCCCTATATACGTATGTATACATCACTATGAGACGGTGGGTTACTTCTTAAAACGATAGTCATTTAGAAATAGTTATTATATATTTAATATTCCGCAAGATAGAGAAAACTACCTTTTTGATCGACAGTATTTCGAGAGAAACAAAGAAAAGAGTAATGAAGAGACACGGAATATCAATCATACGCCATGCCAGTGAATGTTGGACAATCTCCTCACAGATGAAGAAGATAGTTGAGATAAAAGAAATGTGGATGCTGAGAATGACGATGCTTTAGAGGAAATGAAAACAAAAAAGGACGCATACTTAACATCGAAAAAAAGACAGGTGAAATTTCTCGGACCCATAATGAGCAAAGGTGGCTAGGCTAAAATGTGACTCACACAGGACATATTGAAGTTAAGAGCAACAGAGAAAAAACAATGTATAACCTACCAAGAAAGCTTGAGTAAATCGATGGCGGAACAGGGGTCAGGAGAAATAGCAAAAAGACAACATTTTTTAAGAGCTACAAAGTTCAGAAAAGTGTAGAGTTATATCGCCAACGTCCTGAAGGGACAAGAAGAAGAAGAAGAAGAAGAAGAAGAAAAAGAAGGACGAGGAGGAGGAGGAAGAGAAGAAGGAGGAGGAGGAGGAAGAGAAGAAGAAGGAGGAGGAGAAGAAGAAGAAGGAGGAGGAAGAGAATAATAATAATAATATTATTATTTCTGGTTAACAAGAGAAAGTAAGGAATTCAAAATCATATAAGACATCAGCCATATTTATTGCGATGAGACTGAGTTAATTAATTACGAGACTGGTTGACATCTAGCAAGGCTCACTATGAGTTTTTGGAGTTTGCATCGACTTAACTGTTATTGATTATATAATTTCCTCTCTATTTAACACTTATTATTATTATTATTATTAATATTAATAATAATAATAATAATAATAATAATAATAATAATAATAAGAAGAAGAAGAAGAAGGTTTTATTTATGATAAGAGTACAGGGACTAAAACGGCTGTTTTTGATTTGTTTTTATGCTTTGCTGTTTCGTACATTTTTTTTTACTTTTATTTTTGTCAGTACTAACTTTTCATGGAAGGGTCATCGAAAATCGACGGTCTGTCATTTTTGTTGTCTTTATCTTTTCCATCAATTCCTCACTTGTTTTCGATTCTAGCATTTCTCATCTTACACCAGTCTTTGATTCCCTAACTATATTTATTGCTTTTTCTTCAAAGTCTCTCACAAAATGAATGTTTTTCTTTATATGCCACACCCTACTTATTTTTTTGGTTTTCCGCAATTTTTCCTACCCGCTAAGGTTTTCCCCTCCTACCTTTCAAGGCCGTCAATAAAACCCCTACCAACACAACTTCGCCCTCATCCACTTTTCCGACCCTCAGCAAAAAACATCCTTTTGTTTTAAGGTTGGCGTTTCCTTTCCTATTATAATTAAATTTTGAACCTAAAGAATTATTCTTAGTCGAGGCGTTACGCAGTAATCTCCCTTATTTAAGGATGTTTCTTTTACTCTTCTCTGACGTCATCTCTATGCCCTCTCTTCTTTCTCACTCCCAAACCTT
This sequence comes from Acanthosepion pharaonis, assembly GCA_903632075.3. Lineage (NCBI taxonomy): Eukaryota > Metazoa > Mollusca > Cephalopoda > Sepiida > Sepiidae > Acanthosepion > Acanthosepion pharaonis. The sequence goes on along the minus strand of CAHIKZ030000780.1, from coordinate 2,216,629 downwards.
GCTCTTTATCCTCTATTTCTCTTTAGTTTCTTTTGCTTCTTTTTCCCTTCATTTCTCACTATTTCCTTTTCCTCTTGCTTTTTCATTGCTTCTCTCTCTTTTTGCGCAGGCGCACACTTCCTTTATTAATTCTATACATATCAGCACGTTCGGTCTTTCTCTCTTTCACACACATTCTCTCTCTCTCTCTCTCTCTCTCTCTCTGTCTCTTTTCATTTACTCTGTTTCTTCTCACTTTCTATTTTGTCCCTTCTCTATCCACGTTTTCTACCGGGAAATATATCAACATTTCACCGTCTCACAAATTTCTCCTCGAACAATGGCGCCTTACATTAGTATGGCGTTAACTTTTAATTTTAGCAAGCGATAAGAATTGAAGAGATAAGGAATGAAGAATAAATAGAAGGTAGAAAAAGAACAAAAAGAGAGAAATATATATATATATAGAGAGAGAGAGAACGGGGGAGAACAAGAACAAAGAAAGAGAAAGGAAGCAAAGAAGAGCAAAATCGAAAGCAATAAAAGCGAAAAAGGAATGATAGAAAGAAGAGAGAGAAGACAGAAAAACCGCGTGAAAAAGAAAGAAGAGAGAAAAAGAAAGAAGGGAGAAAAGGAGGGAAAAATACATACTAGTAGAAAATACAAGCATAATAACCTCATCCACATGTAAAAAAGATTAAAAATACTGAAAGCCTTAATAATAAAAAAGAAAAAGCGAAGACTCAGTAGTATTAAATACGAATACGGCCACAATGTGCTGTGTTCGTAAAACAAAACATCCTTAAAACTCAAGAAACATACACACAACCCATACAACTAGATAAATGCAAAAATAAAATCATCCTTGATAATGGCTAAAAGAATAGCAGAAAGCACTCAGAATTCCAGAATATTTGGACAGTTTCTACACACTCTGTGTCCACAAAAGAAAACACTTGTTCGAGTACAGGAAAAATAAAATAAAAAGCTTAAACGAAGTACCTTGTCTGTCGTCTTTTGCGAAAAATGTATAAATGAGGGAGTGCTGAATGACAATAATATACTGCTTGGGAAAAAAAAAATCTTCGACTGATGCTAAATCAGTCAGGTTTCTATCCTGGCTTGAGGTAGCCACCTTGATGAGCTGAGATACAGCGAAAGAGTCTATCTGTGGATGACAATAACGAGTTCTTTCCTATTTTCTATATATTTTCACACACACACATACACACACACATATATATATGTATATATACAAGCACACACATTATATATATATATATATATATATATATATATATATATATATATATATATATATATATATAGAGAGAGAGAGAGAGAGAGAGAGAAGAGAGGGAGGGAGAAGAAAAAATGTTTAAAAGTCTAAGGATATGAGAAAATTATGAAAAGAGAAATAAAAGAAAATTATGAAAAAGAGAAATAAATAAGAAAATTATGAAAAAAGAGAAATAAACAACATATTCGACACATACACACACTCACGCGCATACACTAGCAGACACACACACACATACGCAAAGAAAAAATCAAACTCACGCCAATAACTACCGCAAAAATTAATTTTTAATTTAATATAAAAATAACGAAAATGAAAAAATCTGCAGTCAATCGCCGAAATCTCCTGAC